>JABMBV010003879.1:0-19641 GCA_018906735.1 Mesochorus sp. PSUC_FEM 10030011 | reverse complement strand
AGAATAAATAATAATAAAACAATAATACATTTTTCTGGCAGTTTCGAAAATTTCTATTACAAAACGGTTCATTTTTTACAGATGTATTGAGGCTTATCGATACATCGGCACGCGAAGTGTTATCAGGAATTGCATCGATAAACGTAAACAACTGGCAGTAAACGGAAATATTTGGACCATGAGTTTCACGAGAAAGTGTGGCTAAGCCAATTGCTTTCTCGCACTCTATCCGCAGTCACATACTAAAATTCAAAACGTGCTTAATCTGTGTCATATAGAAATGTCGTAACGAACGGTTGGCAATTAGGGGAATAGCGCGAATGATTGCATACGTTGAGAGCACTGTGTTTATATATATATACAAATATAAATAGAAATAATAAAATAAAGAAGTTTAGCGTAAAATCGTAAGACGTGTCATTGTTAGAGTGTATACGCCTACTTGTGTGAAAGTACGTGCTCTTACAACGAGATCGTTTTATTACCACCAGTGCGAGCGCGCGAGCTTTTAATTTTTATGCGAAATGCATACGCTCTGTTTGTATTATTGTGTGCCATTGCGCGGTGGCTTCTCGCGTCGCGCGTCATATACATACATATATATATATATGTGTATGCATTTTACTTGCAACGTGCAATTTACATTAAAGAGCTGCATCCTATTTTCTCGGGATGATGCTCACGAAAATTTGCGAGTTGCCAACGATCGTGGATAACTATACGGGACAAGACTCTATTCTATACCGTTCCGGGAAAATAAGTAACGTCGTTGCAGGGAGCACTTTGCCATTCATATCCATGTATACATATATATATACACGTATGCATTATGTGTTGAACTGCTCATTCGCGCATTTCCGAGGCCTCAACACGCGGCTACCGATCCCGTTATCGCTGCTCACGACGACGACGCGTATTATGCACCTTTTTCTCCCTCCTCTTTTTCTCTTTCTTTCTCTCTTTCTTTCTCTATCTCTCTCTCTTCTACTTCCCGGCTGCTCTCACCTTTTCTCTCGACGTTATAATTTTAATCTTCGTTACAATGAGCCAGTACAAGCAGCGCCTCTGGACTCCAGACGGAAATTACACCTTGTAGATAAACAATTTTATGATCTCACAATAAAATACAACGTCGTCGCGTCGAATACCACAGCTCTCCCTCTCTGTTTTGCCCGTATAAAATATACTTACTTAAAAGTATAGCGAGAGCAAAAAGTGCCAACTATTGCTTCTATTAACGAAGAATGTTTATTTCGATAAAGAGAAGAAACAAATTATCGAATTGTCAATTAAAAAAAAAAAAACCGTATTTTTAGAACGATGACTCTCTGTCATGCGTGCCCCGTCGAGTGTCTCTATCGAGATATTCGAGATATGCCGTTGAGTGAAATATAAAATGAAAGAAATATTGGGAGAAAGCGTCAAGAGCATATACACGCGGTGGTCATTTATATTTATTTACGGGTATTAGCGACTCCAATGCTGTACGGTCTTCACATATTCGTATGTATATATATATACCTGTGTATATACGCGGACTGAGGCGAGATGTCGGGCGAGACGTTTGGAATCCGGCTATAAAAATCACCCTCATTAATACCATCGGATTTCATAAATCTTGAGTAATAAGTTTTTACGCATTGGTTATGGCGTATAATGGTGGCTTAATTGTGCCCCAGTGGGCGCGCACACGTTTGTACGATCGGTCAAACACCTACGTCGTCATACTACGACCATACTGTATATACATAATATACATATATGCACCTTAATGCACATACTGTATATACACGTGTTTTATATAGTATATATTGTATATGTATATGTATATATAGAGAATGTGGTAAATACATAAATACCGAGACGCGGCAGGGGACACGGAGCGGCAGCAGCACACGCGTGAATATACATAAACGCATAAATATCGTCGTCGCAAAGATTTCTCTCTCTCTTTTTTTCATCTTCCCCTTGATGCCAGACCGGTACACTTTATAAGTGGTGGTAGGACCAAGTATATATAGAGAAGGAAATGCGCGGATATTGGACGACGGAAAGAGTACGCATGGGATAGATAGAAAGAGAGAGAGAGAAAGGAAGATCCGTATACATATACTGTATCATATACAGTGCATCGCGAATGCTGTTGAACAAAATGGCGCAAGCCTTTATCACTTAGCGAGTCCAGCATTAAACGTTAGGGCCTTTTTCTCGTTAGGATTCTCATAGCGAAGATATATATATATGTATATAGAGGCCGCAAAATCGCGTTGCCGAACGCGCGTGTCTTATGGTAATATTCCGTGGTGTTAGCAGGGCCTTACAATATTATTTGTCCGCGTTAAATCGCATATGACCGATCGTTTCGAAATTCTCTCTCGTTCCCCATATACACGGTTCTCAATTCCCGTATTCCCAACTTTTTTTTTTTCTTTTCTCTCACCATTTAAATTCTCACTGCCGACACCGAAATATTCGCTAATTAGTCATAATTCGGGGGAATAATTACCGCATTAGGGCTGAAAACGAGCGTGCATCTGTGTGTGTATGTGTATTCGAACGAAGAAATTGGCAACGAATTTATTGGGATATGCTGGAGATGATCGAGTCGGTAGAAGATCTTTGAACGTATATACTATATTTTTTCTCTTATTATTTTGTTCGTTTTATCAAATGTTAATTTATGTATATGGTAATATTCTTCGATTTTAGTAGATATTATACATGCATGATCGTCGTTCTACGATTTTTCACATTTAGGATTATTTTTTGAATGCTGTTTTTTTTTGTTTTTGCCAAGCTTTTGATGTCTTTTTTTTCGCGATACTTGTTCATATAATTACGCAGTCGCAGAATCACTTGGGATGATTTTTCAATCACGGGGCCACGTTATTCCCAGAAAAAGAGAATGAGAACCACCATACACGAAATATATATATGGTTTGGCGTTAACCTAAAGGTGAGCGAGAAAAAGAGAGACAGATAGATGTAGAAGGTCGGCTGGATCGGCCGGTGTTTGGCAGACAATTACTCCAGGGACCCCCCGCGGCATGGATGGATGTCTCTCTTGGTTCTTCTCTCGTCCCTGCCGGATCCCGCATCGCGTATGCCACTATTTCTCTCTCTTCCTCTTGACGTTGTACCAGCAACACTCTTGATCCTCATCTTTCTCTCTCTCCTTCTCTTTCTCTCTCTCTCTCTGTCTCCTTTCGCATATGTAGCCATCTCTTCCACCCCCTCTCCGACATTCGCTCCTCCAACTTCCCGTCGACTGCGAGAACGCGCGTTCCTATAAACTGTTTGTTTAGTTGATATATCGCGTTGATACTTATCACCTCGTATACGATATGAGAAACGCTCGGTAGGCATTACGAGTGAGATATCGTATCCTAAAAGGAATCTAATGACGCTCTGACCGTGCTCGGTTCGTTTCCCCTTCCTCCTCCCTCCTCTCACTCGCTCTTTTTCTCTCCTTCTCTCTCCTGTTTCTCTCGTGCCTCCAACGTGTATATATACAGATATGTATATATACGTGTATCACTTGAATAATCGAGCTCCGATTCGAAACAACCCTTCATCTCGCAATGCCACACTCGCGACCATAAAATTCTCGCCTCTTCGATATTTTTTCATCGTTTTTTTTTATTTTTTTCTTTCGAAAACTCTTTTTGCTGCTCCGAGAATACTTCTCAGTCACGTGGCTCGACTTCATCTCTCGCAGATACAAGAATTTTGTTCACGCAATGATACGGCCAACGAACAAACAAAAAAATAGTAAAATTAAAAGAAACGAAATGGTCGGAGAATATGCTTTCGCACACGCCTTTACATTACGTATATATGCTGATGTGAAAACATCACTTTGGCATACACCGGGATCATCAAAAAACGTTTCGAGCGTATATGTATATATGTATACTATATCGTGGAGGAAAAATAAGGAGAGCGGCAGTGAGAAACGCTCGTTTTCGTCGCGATTCGACCTCGCATTAAATAAAATTACAACGTTTAACGATGGGCCGGCCCGTATAACTTGGTGTGTCTGTTTTATTTTATTTTTACTTCGATATGTGTTTCTTTAAAGGTTCATACACCCGTACACCTCACCAAGTATAGTCTCTGTTAATAGTCAAAAGGTAGTACGACACCTTAATTTGCTTCTGTCAAATAACGAAAGATGCGCCCTTTCGCGAGCCTTCATCATCAAAATATATGTATATATAGCTAATACGTGCGCGCGATTCTATGTAAATGCGGTCTTGCTGGTGTTTCGCACCGGATATTTTAATGGTGTTATAATGTATGTATGCGTTTTACCATCACCGATCTCAAAGCTTACTGCTGTGTCTCACGTGTATTTTGGAACACGTTTGTATGTTAGTGAGAAACGCGAAAAAGAAACGAATCGAAAAAAGGGATGCGAGAAACAGAGAGAGAGAGAGAAAGAGAGCGAAGAGTCCCAGAACGCCTCAGACAAGTTCGACCCAGCATGGGGCCACTTCGATATATTCAATCATGAAATTATCACTTCTGTACGTGTTGACCATATACACGAAGCTGAATCTGGCAAACAAACCTGGATGAAAAAGGAACGTGCCAATATAGGTTTTTTTGAGTGTGAATGTACTTGCAGCCGCGTATAGCTGCGTGTATACCAGAGAGGTTAAGAAAATGAGAGGATCATGCATCGGATATTATATACTGTCCATATAATATTTTATGTTTGTGCGTATATACATAATACGAGCAACGTATGTGCTAAATGAAAAAAAAAATTACGTAAGAGGCCAATTTTTTTAAATAAGACAACACCAATTTTCCATCTCGCTTATTATTTCAATTATACATTTTTTTATCACAAGCTGGTTGGCCCCTTTTTTTAACATGGAGTGTACAGAGTTTTGGTATTTTTTTCTTCACCATTACGACGAACGACTTCTTGAAGCTTATTATGCAATATTATACGAGACGCCATTATCGCAGCCAATATTACGCTTCTTAGCAATCTTACATCCTCGAAACAACAAAAAATCCAAGTCACTTTCGTTAACTTCATATGTCTTTTTTTTAAATCAATTTCTTGATCATGATAATGCAAAATTTTCAGAGAATTGTATATGTTTGTATAATTTAAGAAAAAAAATTTGATATCAATCTTAATTATATCGTTAATTTAGCTTTATCTAATTAAATTTTTGATATTGTAACAGAGAAATTCTTCCGGGAGTAAATGTAGGTGATTATAGGTCGTTTTAGATGTAACAATGACGATTTCTGTCGTTCACCATAGGGGTCGCGAAGCTCTCGATGATGGCAGGTGGAAAAAAGGCTTACACCTTATTTCTGTACTTCATTTCTATCTCTGTTTCTGATATGGCTAAGAGTGAGAACAGTTTGGGCATTAGCATAAGTATGTGGATACGCGCCAGTTCGTTTCGTTCTTCTCTCTCTCTCTCTCTTTCTTTTTCTCTTTCTATGCTCTGTCTCTTATTATCGTGCTCTTCCATATATATTTATGATGCCGTGGCTCTATAACCGAGGAGGCCGGTTTATTAATACGTTATGCTTGCATTAGTACACTTAAGCATGACGAATGATCGCGCGCCACGGGGATTTCGGTAGGCCGCGTGAATTCGAAAGCCTCCACGAGTTTTGTATGGGGTTTCGACCACTTGGTTTTATTCCTGAAAAGGATACACCATATACTCACGCACAAAAAATCTCGCGATCGAATACCATATCCCATAATGAAAAAGCATTCGGAGAAATTTTCTAACAATATGATTCCGGGGTGAATATTACGGATAATTGTTTTTTTTTTTTTATTGTTTGAGATTATTCTTAATTATGTCCGACCGCATAGTTTCTAATCACATAATTATTTCCTTCGAGATTGAGTCGAGCTCGCTGAGAGAGATCTAGTCTATGGGTTGAAAAAAAAAAACCTTTTCATCCTCTCTTCTCAATGAATTACCTCCATCCCTTTCGCGCCAGCCGGCCAAACGACGCCTACTAAAATTTTTAATACCCCCAATTAAGCTCATAAAATATATTACCGAAGAGAAGCTGCAATTAATCTTGTGGCCTATTTAGACAGCCAAGTTGTGCACTGTTATTAGCTATTATCATTATTGTTACAACATTATACGGTTCGACTTTCGTTGCTTCGACTGGAGATTTGTTCTCTTCTGTTGTTCAAACACACGTCACTCGAACGCGAGATTTATGTCCTGCGGTTGTAATTTTTTTTTTTTTTATTTCTGCTGCTCGATTGCATTATATATACAGGCAGCTGGTCGATTTCTACGCGAAACGACGCGACGACTAACGATTATATAATAATCGTCCACACAATGTATTAATACGAATGCATGTTTTACGTTAGTGAACATAAAATTTTATTTCAGTATCAATAAAAACCATTCGAGAAATGACCGTATTATAAATAATAATTTTACTTGGAAAAGACGTGCGGAAGCAAGTAATTATAGGAAAGATGAAACGCAAATTTATTTCATGATTATTCATTTTCAATCATTTTTATTTTCTTCACATTTTCTTAAGTTTAATTTACAAAATTTGCCTGCGATCCTAATGAATTTTATTCGATTATGTTTTTTTCTTTTAATTTACCGGTCGTGATCCTCCTTCCTACGAATTATCACTGTTACATTGTTACTCGAGCGTGAAAATACTGTAAATTTTCGTACATAAAACCGGCTGGTTTAGTGGCTACAAATTTGACCGGTGGCCCAACCGAGTATCCCTTCTCGCCATTTAATCCCTCTTCGTTGCATGGACACTTTCTTGTATTCTTTTGCACAATACACGCGCATATATACACATATTGAAACAGCCGAAGAAGAATATATATACCAAAAAGCATACAGACTACTTTAATGAGGTACCAAGTTTGAATTATGCACCTCTGCGCCTTCCTTACCGATTCTTTTGCATATTTTTTTTTACTCATCGCCATCCCGAGCTCTCTCCTCGTTCTTACTCCTGGTTCCTCGTATATAGAGTCTTGTAACTCTTATTTTCGCTCATCTTCTTGCTGCTGCCGGTCGTACCACCGAATGTTTTATTGGTTTTCGAACATAACGCTTCTCATAACGAGTATCGGTCATGGTGATGGCAAAACGCTAGAAGAAAAAAATTCTTGAGAACCCCCAAAGTAACGATAAATAATGATCGAAGGGAAAAATCACCGAGACTTTTACGCGAACTTTGATAATGGTCCATTCTTTTGGGATTGAAAAGCTTTTGACATCGTTTTTTTCATCCTTTAATAACAAGAAATCCTTAATAATTTGTTGAATAGTGGCTGCAATAAAGTTTCTATTAAGTTTTTTTTTCACTCGAAAGAGATTTTTAAGGTTTTCTCTAAAAAATGTTGAGTTTTGAGGAACCCGGGGGATGATTCGTAATTTGAGTAAAAAATACATTGATTTATATTTCATTAAAATAATTTTTTAATTCAATTTTTTACGAGCTACGACTATTAACCCATCCAGTGCTCATTGTTTGTGTTAAGGTTATAAATGAGTTAATGAGTTATTTGAATCACGACTTGAACCATAAGAACCCAATAATTTCTTATTTTTGGTAGTTTTTTCCTATAAATATCCGTAATAGCGAATCAAACGGTATGCTCCAAATGTCTATATACCGAAAATATCTTCGAAACACACAATATATTTTTTTTTCACTCCTTGTTTGGCAAATTACGATCTGTTATCTGAATAACAATACATAATTTTGTGAGCTGTTATCTTTAAGCAACCACCAACTCTCGGTTCTCTGTTTTATTATGCAAAAACACACCATATGGGACCAAAATTAGTCTATTCAGATCCAAGATACGTCTCTAAATAAAAAATTAAGGATTTTTAAATTGATGAAAAGTGGTATAAAAAACATCAAATCACTGGATATGTTTTTACAGAGTCGTTATTGACAATAGAGAGGAATAAAGAAAGAAGAGTGTTCGGTATGTTTTATGGTATGTATCGCTGTAAATTTTTTGTTCTTCTTTTACTAGTCCATATATGCATTTATGCTTTCGTAAACGTGTATGTATGGATAATGGGTCTGATCAGCCGTTTCTACTGTGCAATGCCTGAGGGCGTTCGCGCCCCCAACGAATGGACCAGGAACAGGCAAGCGAGGAGAACTAACAAGGTAACCTGAAGCTCACGAGGGTTCTCCCTCTCTCTCTCCACCCACACACACACACACTTAAACATACGAAAGGGCGGAGGGAGGGGGCTTTCGCGCACACGCAATTTCACTACAACGCCGAGCGGGCAAACCGCGCGCGGCAACTTCTCCGCGGGAGAGCCGAAACGAGAGCCGGTGCATAACTCGCATCCATTTCAATATCATTAGCTCTTGCATTTTTTTTTCTATATATACAAGCACACGTATTCTCTTGTATATATATATATATATTTACTTCTGCGTATGTATACACAGTTATACGAAAGATTGTGGTCCGTTGGAAGCCGAGAGCGAGGGGGCGCGCGCGTTGAGAGAGGTGAAAGTCACACCAACGAGCCCAAACGTTTAGAGTGATATTTTATAATAAATTACTCGGCTCGAAACCAATCGTGTGTAATTAAACGAGAGTCAAACGAGAATTAGCGGGTTTTTATGTGTCGTTTTATAATACCGTTAAATATTGAACTTCTGTTCATTAAGGCGTAATGTGAAAAAAAAGCAGCGAAAATATATATGGGACCAGAAAATTTGATTTTTAATGGGATATATGTCGTTGATACAAGTCCGATTAAATATTCACGTATCTATATAAATCTAATATAATTTTTGTCTTCACGAGTCAATTATCGTAATATAAACATTATTCTCACGGTTTTTTTTCATCGATATAAAATTATGTACTCGAGTTCTGCGTAACGGTAACGTTAAAAAATTATCTTTCAGTGGCCCGTTCGGTTTGATATAATGCACTTGAGAACTTACAAGGGAAACCAGAACTTGAAGTTGTAAAAAAAAAAAAAAGAAAGAAAAGATTGGGAAGGGGTTGACTGCTCGTGTTGGCAGACCGGCCGGCTAATGTGTCGACCGAAATATTTATGATGATTGTTTATGGACCGTACGTATATTAGCGAGAGAGCATCCCGCAGGCGCTTCGTTTCTGCTCCCTTAACGCGCGCCACTCTTTTCTCTCATTTTTTCCCTTTTCTCTTCTCTCTTGTTTTCTCTCTTTCTCTCTCTCTCTTTCTCTCTCTTGCCATTTCGATTGTGGTCTGGCTTCGTATAACACGATTTTGCTTTAGCAAACTCGCTCGGACGTTTCAACCCTCGAACATTATTGCGATCATAACGAAACTATGACGTCTCGTCGGGGATAAGACGTGAATAAAGATGGTAGAAAAAATAGCACGATAAAAGACGAATGCTATAAAAATGAAATAAAAAAAAGGTGGCGTTAAAAGTCGACAAACATAAAAAATATATTTGCCACACTAATATATGTATACACATATAAATAAACATTTTTTTTATATGCGTAAATATGCATACATAAAATTCAAAGGGTTCCTTATCATCTGCTACCTGATGAGGAACGCCCGAGCTCACATTTTCGGCACACACTTTTTCGCACCCTGCGCGAGCATCCCTCGCTCGTAAAACGCGACCACCTTGCGAGAAATAAGCTGAGAGAGATGGAAAGAGAAAAAGAGAGGGAGTAAGGGAGAGAGAAAGAAAAAATGGTTGTGTGTTGGCTACCGATAAATAATTACATAAATAAATAAATGAAGCGAGAGAACGCGGGCGCGTGGACGCCACATCGTTTTGATGCGGTCGTGCTGGTAGGATGCAAATTAAAACGGGGTCTGGTGAAGTTTCCAGCTCTCTATACCGACTCTCGCGGGACATTACTTCTTTCTCTCTCTCTCTTTCTCTCTCTCTCTCTCTCTCTCTCTTTTGCTTTCTTTATCTCTCTCACTCAACTCGCTGCACAAATTGGTCAAGTAACCAGTTTCTGCTTCACGACACGTTTAAGCCTTCTCCTCATCCTCCGCCTCTTTCTCCTTCTTCTTCTTCTTCTCCTTCTTCTTCATCTTCTTCTTCTTCTTCTTTACCTTCTTCTTCTTCGTTGTCCTCACACAGTCCTTGGCATCATGTATCTCCGTGATAAAAATAAATTAAATTAATCTTCCTTATATATCCGAGCGGCAGGAGACTCTCGCCTCTGGCCATCAGCGCAAATACTCGTGTGAGAAAACACGAAAGTGGGATAAATACAATTCGATGCTGTATAAAAAAATATAAATTAATATTCATTTCTTACCGCAGCAATAAATAGGATTAATAATTGGACGATTACTATCAATGAATTTACTATTGATTACAAAATTATAAAAGGCGCCGGAAATATACTTTCAATGGTGATTCCTCTGACGTAGTGTTCTGACAGGCCATATTTTTCACGAGCAAAAATAGATATTTAGCTTTAAATTTTCGTTCCTTTTTTTCATGATCGCTTGCCATTGTTCTTTTCGCTGAGAGGAAGATATTTTATCTGGTGTTACACACTTCACGCCTTGAAGAAATAAAATCTGGGTGAAAATAAGGATGCACTTATGTACACCGGAGTCCAAGAAAAGAAAAAAAACGGTGTATTTAGATAATTAGAGGCTCAGTCCTTCTCACAGGATTATAGCTGGTTGAAGCTTCGCTCAGAGATCCACTGACACAGTCATTTTTTTTCTGGTACAGAAAAGACGCGCGTGATCTACCAGCAGGATCACTTTGGGACTTTATGTTGGAAGCCACACTCGGGCTCGAGACCGCTGTGCGCCACCAGTTTCAACGATGCGGGGAAACAAAATTTTCAGATCCCAAAATGTCTATTTTGTTCCCAAAGTTAAACCGTGACTATAATACACTGATGAGATCTGTGCGATGGCCTCGAAAGAGCCAAAAACCCGACGACAATATCAAGAGAAAAAGAGACGGAGAAATGTTCTTTGCCTTTCCAAAGGTCCTCGAAAAGTTTATACCTAACCTTTCCCGCTGCTGGCCTCTTCTTCTTCTTCTTCCTCTTCTTCTTCTTCTTCTTCTTTGCCCCTCTACCTTCCCGGAATCGGAATGACTGATGACGAAATTAGGCTCACGTTTTACGGTCAAACGAGCTGACTCGGATGCTGTGTGTGTCCCACGTATATATACACACATACACTTTACGCGACCGGCGGTCATCTTTATGTCAGAACAAACGTTTACGCTGTTTGATGATTTTACAAAACGACGTTTATTGGAACGAAAAACTTTTGACCCCGAAAACTTGAAACCACAACTTATTTAGCTTGGTAAAAATATGCGTTCGTGTTTTAATACAGCGTGTGCTGATACGCACCTTTGCTCATTCCAAATAGAATTTTTTGAAATTCCATAGTCGCATAAATGCGGAATAAAGCGAAAAATATTTTCTTCCAATGATTGATCCTTGCAAAAAGAAAATAAACGGAATTTCACACGCGACACCGCGACACCTCATCTTCTCAAGTTTAGACACAGCAAGCGGTCCATTTTCTCGAAAGACATGTATCGTTTTTCGGCTTAACTTTGACCTTTCTCATGTGATGCTGCATGCCCAAGAATAAAGAGTCACGCGTGGGTACGCGCCGATGAAGTAATTCCCTCGAGTATGCATGAAATACTCGCAGACAATTCTCAATATATATCTATACACACACATATACTCTCTTTCTATTCGCCATTGAATATCCCGCGAACAATATAATAATGCGTATATATATATATGTATATACGATCTTGCGACACAAGTGCGAAAATAAGCTCTTAACGAGGCAAAGATTGACCAGTTACAATGGGAGGGGGAGCCCACTTGAGACGAACAAAAAAAAAGAAACGCATTGAGAGTATTTTTCTCGATTTATATGAGAGCTTCCCGCGGGGATTCATGGTTTGCTTCGTAAAAGAGGTCCTTAGCCCTGACAATGGACATGAAATCCACACTCGGGATCACTGCGAGAGATTCTTCCAAAAAAATGACTCGAGAATGAAGAGAATAACCCAAGTGCCAGAAAGAGAGAGAGAGAGGCAACACGCGGGAGCGTCTCCGCCTTGCGCCCTATCTCGTACAAACTGCGACCGCCAGACAGCAGCACAGCAGTCCCTGTCGTTTCCTCGCATCTGTGACAAAAGAACGTTCCCGGACGACATAGCAGAGACAGATATATGTATATACATCCCACAACGGACAATAGATCTGGTCACGCGGAAATTTGCAGGTTGACTCCTTCGTTGAGTTTTTCAACTTGCACGACGTGTCGACCAATACCACGAAGCTGCGAACGACTGAGGAAAAATGTGAACGAGCGAGATGTGATCTTGTGAGAGGTTGCGAGAATTGATATTATATATACCAGTTAAAAGAGACCAATGGAGATATAGGCCTCGAATGGGGCAAGGAAATGTCCATACAAGAGAAACTCTTCTCATACATAAATGACGAAGTGGTCACCATTATATCATGATATATAAGTATAGTATATATATATATATTATATCGTGTATAAATGACTACTCGGTCTCACCTGGCGCCCCTTTTCGCCTGAATGCAAACAAATTTTGTATGGGCACCTCTTGAGAAAACCGCGCACTCGCACCATAAGAATCTAATTTTCTCCTTCGTGGACACGAGACTAAAAAACAAGAATGGACCTAGCGCCGCCTTTTCGCAGTAAATGTGTTAGGGATATGATGTGTATAATATAGCAGGTATAATATAGATGTAGTTACTATTATAAAAAGAGAGAGAGAGAGAAAGAGAGAGGAATTGAGACGTCAAGCGGGGAGAGCAATTCATTTGGAAAGTATGTTAGACACGCTGGTACTCCAAAGCTTCTCTTACAACAGTCTGACTTTTTCGTCACGCCAGCACCCACCGAAACGATCGACGATAATAAATCTATTCTTCGCGAGTCTCTATAGAGGGGTCTCGCTCGTTTTTCGATGATTCTTTTATATATATAAATGTATATCTATACGTATACAAATAAATGTATATATATATACATAGTAATAAGTTGTACAAAATGTGAAATCTATTGGTCATTCGAACGCATTTCGAAGAGATTAATTTCTAACGATTATTCCGCGAAACGACGCGCCCGTATATAGGTGTGTCAGGTAATAGTAATAATAAAATCTACGTTATTATATTTTTCCGTGAAGAAAAAAAAAAAAGTAACGCAAACCCGCATATGCTGCTCGCGTTCATAGGAGTTTCTTTTTCTCTCGTTGATATATATAATAACTGGACATATTTAATTGATTATTTGCGTCTGGGTAGAGAAAAGTCGAGCGGTTATAATGACGAGATTGCGAGAACGAGATACCTATGGGTAATTATTTGCAGATAGATATGGGTGGGTGGATGCGTGTATATATTCGTCGAGAGAGAGAGAAATCGCGTATCGATGACCGATTGAAAAGTCGAGATCTTGCAACGCGACTCGTATACGTATTCGCGTTGCGTTTATAATTGGCACCGCGGCAACGCCGTAAAAGACTCGCGATGTTATACATTTTTATACGTTACTTTGCCCGCGAAGCCTCGCACTCCGTTTCCGATTTCTTGACTCTACGTTCTTTTGCATTCACAAATAAGAAGAAAAATAAATTTATTGGGGGCAAGTTATATTTCGAGATATAAAAAATTTTATGGATTTCGATTGGGAATATATATATTACGATGGAAAATTTTAATTTGCAAGCTGGGTTGACAGGATTTTATGGCACAACATAGAAAAATATTTATGGAAATTCAAATCAGAAGTATGAAAAAAATTAAGGAATTGAAAAATAAATAGAAAATTTTTATAGGATAATTCGTCAAATGAAATTAATTATTCATTTCATATTTCGAATAATGATTATTCGAATGAAATATAAATCAATTATTTTCTTGGTTGCAACGGACACACATGCTAAAAAAACCAATAAATCTTTTGCGTGTGTGCTTCTGGTCGTCGTCGTCGTCTCCGGTGAATACGCGCGTTTGGCCCGGATCCACACCCATATAACGGAGGACAAAGGGAGACGATCCGAACAAAGTTCTCGCTTTATAGGAGAATTTTCTGCTCAATAAAGTATGACTCGAACGGGATACGAGGCGCGCGCGCGCGAAGAGCTCTGAACGCGCCTCGCGCGCGAGTATTATACCTCGTGCGACACACGCCGCACGTGAAGAACGACGAGCTTTTCTATGGACTTTATGACGTGGCGCATCGTCCAGTAAAGACGGATGGGTAGAGCGTATATATGCGTTATACAAAGCGGCGACGACGACGACGACGATTCCATACTTTTTTTTATTCTTCCTTTTCGAAGGTTTTTCAAAATTTCACGGTGAATTCAACAGGAATGAGAGACTCGTATAGCCACTTGGTTCCTCTTTGTGTTACAGTGCCACAGCTCCATTATGCATTTTTTTTTTTCATAAAAAAAAATCAGGATAGAAAATGTATCAAATCACTTACAAATTTTTCGGGGAAAAATATTTTTATAAAAATCCCCGAAAAATCTGCATTTACATATCTCCTAGGATATTTCTCAGAATTTTTATCTAAATATTATACTCCCGTAACTCTCGGAGGAAAATATACTTTTATTTTTTCACATTTTTTTTTCATTAAACAAATTTTAATAGTCAGCACCACCAATAAGAGCCAACATCGTAAGGGCGTTCCTCGAGAACTCACTGGCTCTAAAATTCTCGACTGGGTAATAACTCTATATATTGCCACTGCCAAGTAATATTTCCCATTCACTTCGTGTCCAAAGTTCAGTCGCCTGTGAGCGTCAATTAAACTCAACAAACTGATTTCATTTAGATTAAAAACGAAACAGATCTCATTTAACTCTAATCATTTTTTTTTTTCATATTCATCACACAATAATTCATTTACATGTACAAAGTAAACGAAACATCGATCTCTCTCTGTCTCTCTTACACATTCCATTTGGTTATCTATATAAATTAATCAAGCATAAAGGGTTCACAACTTCATTTCGATTTTCACACCTTCCTTGACGAAAGCATTTTTTTAAAAGCTTTTTCGAGCTATGAATTAGAAAAAAATGAATCTACAAGATAATATTTTCTTGTCGAGGCTCATAGGTATATCATTATAGACATATAACGAACTTTCGCTTGAAAAATAATCGATATACGTGGTATAGTCCAGCCTCGAACTCCGCCTACGAACTATCTCAGACTTCGGTCCGCAAGCTCACTCGCAAGATCGCTTATCTGCAGCAAAAAACAAATCGCATTTATTGTTCTGTCATCCATTCACATAGGGAATTTCATATCGACTTTTTTGTATCATATATTCAATTGAAAAATTCGATGTCATTGATTCTGCTCATTCTGAACGATCGAATTTCAACCTGAAAACTTACGAATGGTCTTTATAATTCTTTTCCCTTAACTCGACTATAAAGACTGACTGAACTACCAAAGAAGTAAAGAAAAAAAAAAATTCTTCAATGTTTTCGAGGAAAATTGACTCAGTTTCGAATGACAGAATATAAAAATAATTGTATACGTATTTATTTTATAGCGCTGGTCGTTGAATATAAAAGAGCTAAGCTCAAGTTTCACAAGTTTTCTAAAACTCGAAAGTCTTCATTTACGACACTTTCATCATTAATGGCGAACTTTGCTATTGCTTTACAACGTTCTATAGAAGGAAAGGAGGAGGAGGGAGGGAGGGAGGGGGTAAAAAAATATTTCAGGTGGCACGGATAGCTGTCGTTTTAGCCAGGAATATCCTGGCCCGTGTTTCCTCGCGGTCTTTCAATTATTTACATAGTATATGTACACATGTATGTACATACAGTTGTGTGTCCTTAAATCGTAAAACTCGCCGAAATTCGATATTGTATGTTTCGTAGAGAGCACACCGTGAGTCGCGAAAGAGACTCGATGACGGGACAGAGAGAGAGAGAGAAAGAGGAGAGTACGCTCACGTCAATTATCGTGATTATTTATGCTCGATGTACCAACATCTCGTGTCTTGTATATATACCATTGACGTTATATAGCACGGGTTACAGTATTATATAGGGTATACGCAAGATACAGTATATAATGGCCAGTGCCATTAAGCTGGATGCTCTCAGTGATATTTTCTCGCTCGGTTTGCCCATCCGCACTCTTGTTGGCGCCCACGGACTCGCCGCGGGCACGATATTACTTGCCATCCGTCAAACGTCCTACAACTACTCGCGCGAACTATTGCTATACCTATTTACTGCATTTACCGTATATATAAATATATGTTTGCACATTGTATTGTTCAAAAGTGCAGAGCTTAATAATGTTTTGTGTAATGGAAAAAAAAAAGCTTTGAATATTGAATCGAGCGAAACAAATTGCTAATGCACATCGATCGACAATGTGTTCCCCGAGTATACTTTTGTTCATTCGAATCAGCGTTTTTGGTGACCGATCGAATATTGAAGTAAATTCATTTTTTTGCATCCCTGCAATATAGTATATGATTGCGCTCGCGAGTCGTTTGCCGGTTGACTTTTATCGCGCTTTGAAAAACGTGCCATGCCCACATGAACTCTCAACAATGCGTTTACTTTTTTTTTTTAATCATTTATTTAATGCTCAAACTTGAGTCGTCGACTTTTTAAGCTGTAGCGCGAAATGTTCATTTCAGCGTAAGGTATAGCGCGCGAGGGCTTGGTTGCGTATATAGTGTATATAATAAGTGCTGAAATAAGAGAAATAGCGTGAACGCATACAAACATACAAACGTGGGGGCCACTCGCGTTTGCAAACGTTAAAAAACGTTAAAACGTCAGCTCGTTAGTCTCTGCTGCACGGTCCGCGTGCACGAGGGATAATCGCGGACGTATTTCTTCGGTTCGGTGCCGCGAGTTCTCTCTGCGTTCGCGCACTGCGAGCGCGGGAGCGCATTTGACGAGAGAACTTTTTGGCTCTCGTCAAGTCACCACACACCAGGCCCCATATATGTGCACTTTTATTATTCTCCAATGCATACACCTGCTCACGCACACACCGATATGCGTATATAGTCAGTTCCACGGCATAAGATCCACTCGTCATACCACGATACACAACTTGCTCCGACACCTTTTTGCTCATTCCTCTCCTTCTCTCTCTATGTCTTTTTCTCTTTTACACTGCGCAAAATCTTATCGGCCAATATCGAGTAGCTCGCGCCAGCGAGAGTAGAGTTAATTTTAACTGCCGCTCATCCGCATCGACTAATTGGGAATTAGCCTCGTGTCCCGTTTATGCACTCGTGCGTCTTTCTTTGACATTGTATTACGAGAATATGCCCCGATGTGTATATATACTCGCATTAAAAAAATATAACTTTCGTCTCTTGACGTTGCCCCTCGTGATCGGTACATGAAATTAGCGAGTGAGTGGCAGAGCGAATGAATTGAGAAGTTTCATAACGGGTTTTCGATCGATATATGCGATATAAAAACTTGAATATATTTCGGATTGGACAGTTTTGCAGCTTGGAAAAAAAGAGCCCGTACCGCTTTATCTTTACGCGTCCAGTAATTTTTACCCTGTAAGTAAGACGTCACTGCGGAGAGTGAAGAGAGGATATCTTACCCCACAATATATCTCACGACTATTATTATATATAGGCCAGCTTGTATATACTTACAATTTTTTTGTTTCAACTTTATTTGTCTGCGGAGATTACTTTTTGAGGAATAGAAAATCATAATAATAAAGTGGGGGCAAAAGGCGAAGAGTGCTTTTGGTAACAAGCGCGTCTCTGCGGAGAATAAAGATGAGTTACGAGTATCGAATCTTTGCGTGGAATCGATGGTTTACTGAGAGGCACCCGTCGAGAGAACAGAACGCGAAAGGAAGAGAGTGTGAGAGAAGGACTTGTTCCGCAGAGGTTGAATGAGAAAACGAGAGAGCAAAAAGTGAGGAGGGAAAGGGTTTACTCACAACCATCTTACGTTTATACCGGTGTGCGTATGTGCTTATATATACAGCAAATTTCGAAGTTGTACAGTCTCGACTTAAACTTCTCCAGTATTATATGCGCGAAAAAGAAGTTAGAAGAACGAGAGGAGAAGAAGGAGGAACAAATGAGTTCGATGAGTTACGGCTCGTCGTAAATCTTGGACTAATGGCTGCCTAAATGCGAAACCTGCTGGCTCTCCGGACCCGCAACGCCATCCCCACGACCGAGAAATTTAATAATCCAACTAATGGGCTCCGGCGCGTTCGCCTATCAGGGATATACACACGCACGTACACACACACACACACACACACGCACATAATATATCTATAAACGTACTTTGAATTGCAACCAATAGACATTTCAGCGTGGTCTGGTGGGAGAAGAAGAGAGAGATGGAAAAAAGTTCGTTGCAGTTATGTGATATTTAGCTCGGGCCCGTCCATTTTCGCTGTTGCAAAGTTCCGCAGGGAAATATATATGGTAACGAATATCATTGTTTGGCATTTACATATATCTTTTGGGATTTGATGCTAATTTTAACGATGAGACTATACGGTTGATATTTTTCTTATGATTAATTTACTTGTTGATAATTTATTGTTTCAAATGTAGGATATTTTATTTTGCTGATTTTTGTTTTAATCGATCAATAGAAGAAGGTTTAACCCATAAAATGGGACTTGAATCAACGATAGATTATTCTCATTATTTTGGTTCTTACCGTGTATTTTTCTTTTTTTTCAGAAAAAATGTTTGTCCAACTATTGAACAAGAAATATGAAAGAAAACCGCGACTAAAAATATGGCAATCGTAAAAAAATCGTTTTTTCGAAACAAGCAGCCGAATAATTTTTTGCCACATTTATTACACCCTGCCTCTGGTCCAGAGTAGGCTTTTGTTCTTTTGCATACACTCGTTGAATATTAGTTATAGAGATCACGTATATGCGGTTCAGCGTTCGTAAAAAATATCATCGAAAAACTGGTCGCAATAAATATCGCGTAATATTTTGGAAAGATTCCGCCTTTTAATGGCCCTCTTACGACCGTTATTAAATTATAAATTATGACAATCTTGTCTGTGCCATTTAATGAACCTGACGTTTTATGCCCACCGTCAATATCCCATAGCCGACACCTAGAGAGCCTGCAGCGTGGCTGCTGCTTCTGCAGCTTCTCCTCTGGTCCTTTTCTCTCTCTCATTCTTTCTCATTGCTATATACATGGTGGCTGCCCCATATATTAGTCAGAGCGTTTAGATGTGGCCAAAAAACGGGCTCGTCGTTGTATGGATCAAGGCATAACTTTTAAAAGACAAAATCAGAAAAATTACTCATTGGCATGCAAGTGCGTACCTTATATTAGAAATCATATAATATCGAGAGAGACTCATTCGATTTAATTTAATTTATTATGTTTGCTTCGATGTTCTATAAACAAAAGTTAAAAATAAATTTTGGAATAAAGTATAATGTCTAAAAAATAACAAACTTCAAATACTAATGTTAGGAATAAAGAAGAGAACGTGCGAAATTATTTAAAACTTTAGGCTTAGAATACTATTTAAAATATTAAAAATATTAAAATATTACAGTATTAT
>JABMBV010003878.1:0-10953 GCA_018906735.1 Mesochorus sp. PSUC_FEM 10030011 | reverse complement strand
TTAAGAATTTAATACCGACTGTAAAATTTTTCAAGTAAATTATTATCCGATTTTTCAAAACGAGGTGTCTTTTCAACTATCCAGAATCTTTTTAAAAATGCGAAGATATCGTTATGTTTAAAAAAATATAGTTATAACCGCTGATAATATTTTTGCATAATAATATGAAAAAAAAATAGATTTACCTTCAGCCGTTTTACGTAGACTTTAATATAGATGGAAACGAGCGATTACTGGGCAACGCAATCGTTATTACATTTTTAATGATTAATGACCATGGCAATGCTGGAAAGAGAGAGAGACAGAGAGAAAAAAAGAACGGATGGATACGGAAACCGGAAGTACCATGAGCTGTCGGGGTTTATCACGTATCATTCTTATTTATTCGTAGCATTGAAATACACGTAAATATATATGGAGATCTTTATAATATTCGCAGTCATACACATACGTAGATTGAAAAGGACATCTCACTTGAGCGATAGCTTTGTTGATATTGTTATACACGTTATAAAACTATATATGGGTCTCGAGTTTTACATTTACGATGAAAGTACACGTATATCGAAATAAAATTATTTACAAATGCTACAATTAACTATATCTATAATGATTAAACGTCAAGGAGGATCTGTCGTTTCTCACGTTAAAATTATTTTTCAACCTTCGCAGAATAAGATTTTGCAAAGAGAAAGTTTAACGCGATATTAAACTTCTAATATCTCCTTCGTGATATTAAAATCCTCGTTACTGCCGATTAAACTTTTGTTTCGTTAAAATTGTTTTTTTTTTGTTTCGTAAAGAGTAACGAGGGATTCCATTCTCGTCCATGTCCCTAGACATTTGGTACATCGAGTATTGCGTTAGATATATTCGAATATAAGTCTTCGAATAACAGTGGAAAGTCTTCCGGAAGTTGAAGCTTGACCGATCTCGGCTAGTCTCAACCTTGAGGGGCTTCCTCCGTAAATTTCGTAAGTTAAACGAGAAATAATTGCTTATCGTGTATATAAAATTATTGCCGGATGTCCCACCACCCAATAAACCCCTTTGAACGTCACGTACGATCTTGGTCCAACCAAATGGACGTGTGTTCATCGCCAGTTATTTCATTGCCAAACTTAACGACTTTTTTGTCGATTTTCGGGACTAAAATCGTACGGAGATTCTATTATCGAATACCTGGGGCACGTGAATGCCCTTGAACCCAAATAACAATGGGCTAACGATAGCGCAACATTCGAGACGATAGGTTGTAGTCCTCGACCGGCAATTGCCACCGCTCGCTCCATATACGTCCGCTGTTCAACTTTTTAGTGTTTTGTGAGCACATCGGAAGACGCGAGGCTCGCTCGCAACGTCGCGATACCGACCAGTAGACAAAGTCCTTCGGGCACTTGTAAACGTAACCTTGAAGAGCGTTCCTCGAGTCTCGTTTGCACTTGAAGAATACGTTACTGCAGCCCGAGCTGTAGGGATAATGACCAACGTCTGGGCAAAGGGTCTCTCGCTTCTCGATCTTCATCTGAAATTTTTTTTTTTCGAATGAATATTCAAATCGAATTTGGAGGGAGAATCGAACGATGTTAGATGACAAAATCATTCAAACTCCAAAGACATTCTATAAATGTAGGAACAATATTTAAAGTCGTTATATCTTAAATTTTTTTTTAGTTAATTTAGTTAACTAATTTATTTAGTTTTTTTTTAAATTAAATTTTTGTTTTATTTTATTTTTTAATTTTTTATTTTTCACTTACGAGACTCGTTGAAGTCGCTTCGATTCTTCGATAAAATCTGGCACTGGCCTTGACCCCGGTGCAAGGTTGGCTGCTCTCGTTCTCGGGTAGGCATTGAATCTTTTCATCGTCGAAGATCGTGTCTTCGGGGCAGGTGAATGAAAGTATCTTAAGGTCCATATTGGCTTCGGACATGCACTGGTAGAAGATGTTGCAATATTTTGGATGTCGTTTGAAGCCCGTAGGGCAAACAAGGACAATTTGTTCGCCAGTCAGATTGCCAATGGGACACGGCGTCGTTTGAGATGACGAAGATTCAGGTGTCGTGGAGTCGCTGGTATCACCAGATGTCGTTGAATCGCTAGTTTCCTCCGGTTCCCCTGAGGTAGTTTCGGCACTTCCAGCCTCGGTGCTCTCCTGCTCGGTTTCCATCGTCGTCGAGGCCTGTTCCCCGGTAGTTGTTTCCTCCTGAGATTCGGTGCTGCTCATCGTCGTCGCCGAATTTCCATCCTCGGTGCTGCCCCCTTCCGCGGTCGTTGATTCTTCCTGGCCACCGGTATCCTCCCCGCTGGTCGTAGTTTCCTGAGAACCCTCGGTCATCCCTTCCGAGGTTGATGTCGTAGCTCCTTCGGACGTGGCCTGCTCCTGGGAGGTCGTTTCCTCATCAGGTTTGGAGGTCGTTTCACCAGGGGAACTGGAAGTTTCTTCGGACGGTTCGGATGTCGTCGAAGGCTTTTCGGGTGCCGGACTCGGACCATTCTGCCCACCCTGACAATCCCGGGCCGGATAAACCGACTCGGGATAATTGCAGACACTTATGCTTGGATCGAAAATTGTTCCAGGTGGACAGTCGAAGTGGTAGACGTTAAAGCCATTTCCATTGTTCACGCACCGATAGAATTTGTCGCAGTGTCTTGGATTGCTGTAAAAACCCTCGGTATTGCACACTATTCCGTTATTGTTGCCTAATGAGGTTGGCTTGTCGCAGGGTTTGGATTCGGATGTGGAAGAACTTTCTGAGGACGATGAACTTTCAGATGGTGATGATGAGGATGAGCTCTCGGACGATGATTCCGGCTGCATCGTCATTTCAACCGGTTTCGCCGTGGAAGCACCCCCGGAAGTGCCTTCCGAAGCGTTCTCCATACTTGGTGATTCGCCCGAACCATTTTCACCGGAGCTTCCAGGTGCCGGAGAAGATTCCTGTCCGTTGTCATCTTTTCCGGGAGTAATTTCGTTGCTACCTGCCTTGCACGTCGTCACCTGGGCGATGTGGTTACAGGTCAAGATCTTTTGATCCCAGGCCGTACCAGGGGCACACGAAAATTCATATTTCGTGTAACTATTGGGACCTCCACCGACACAGCGATAGAATTTGGTACAGTCGTTACTATTCGCGAAGAAACCGGGTTCAATGCACTCTGAGCTGCTTCCACCTGACTGCTGGCTGCCAGAACCTGGTTTTCCTCCACCTGGTGCCGAACCACCGGACAGTGGAGTCATTGTGGATGAACTTGAAGATTCGTCTGTCGTAGATGATGGCGGGGATTCACTCATAGTACCGCTCGTTGACGTTGATTCATCGGGGCTAGAGCTCGTCTCCTCTTGGTTACCAGAAGATCCTTGGGAAGGTGATTCGGATGATGGGCTTTCGGATGAACCTTCAGAAGGTTTGCTTGCAGAGGTACCGTCAGAAGGTGCCGTTTCAGAAGAGCCTTCGGAAGGTGGAGATCCCGGAGAGCCTTCGGAAGGTGCAGTACCAGGAGAACCTTCAGAAGGTGCAGTGCCAGGAGAACCTTCAGAAGGTGGAGTTCCAGGGGAGCCCTCAGAAGGTGCAGTACCAGGAGAACCTTCAGAAGGTGGAGTTCCAGGGGAGCCCACAGAAGGTGCAGTACCAGAAGAGCCTTCTGAAGGTGGAGTTCCAGGAGAGCCTTCAGATGGTAAATTACCATTGGGTAATTCGCCCTGCATCGATGCAGAGCCAGAACCACAGCCAGGTACAGCATAAGCGTAATTGCATGTCTGGAGTTTATCATCCCAGGCAGTTCCCTCACCGCATTCGAACTCGTATTTAGTTAATTTCCCGGAATCACCGACGCATCGGTAGAATTTTTTACAATCTTGGGGATCAGCCACGAAACCTTCTTTAATGCAGTCACCGTTGCTTGAAATTTCACCCGAAGTCGGGGAAGATCCTCCGGACCCTTCGGCAACTGGAAGGTAAGTTGGACCTTGAGTCGAAGCTGGTGACGATCCTGCCGAGCTGGAATCGGTTACCGGCGATGATTCGGTAGCAGGATTCGATACTTGAGTGGAAGCGTCCGGAGAAGAATCATCCGTTACTGCGGAAGGTGGTACACCGGAATTTCCGGTAGAACCATCCAAAGAATTACTATCAGACGTTTCCGATGGACCTTGACCTATCTCGTTGGTGTCGACATCTGGTTGTTGTTGACTTCCTGAACCAGTATTGCCCCCTTGGCCTGAGACGCCTCCGCTGCAGCTAGGCACTTCGGACAAGTGATTACAATTTGATATTCTCTCGTCCCACGCAGTTCCCTCACCACACTCAAAATCGTACTTCAGGAATTCCGAACCGGAATTCACGCAGCGGTAGAATTTGCGACAGTCATTTGGATTAGCGAAGAATCCTTCGGATGTACAGGTTCCTCCGGTGGAAGATGGAGGGAATTGTGGACCGACCGGTCTTTGGGGCTGTTGGGATTCGAAACCCGGACCCGTAAGAGTTCCTGGTTGTTGAGGCGTATGGCTAGAGTCTGGCGTAGGTCCGTTTGAATCTGGAGTTTGTGCTGGGGCAGATCCCGTATCTGGATATCCGCCATCGCCTCCAGACTGACCACCATTACCTCCGGGGTAACCATCTTCTCCTCCAGGATAGCCACCTCCTCCCGCAGGTTGATCGACATTACCTCCAGGGTAACCATCTTCTCCTCCAGGATAGCCATCTCCTCCTGCAGGTTGATCGACATTACCTCCAGGGTAACCACCTTCTCCTTCAGGATAGCCATCTCCTCCTGCAGGTTGATCAACATTACCTCCAGGATAACCGCCACTTCCTCCAGATTGACCACCATTACCTCCGGGATAACCACCTTCGCCACCCGGGTAACCACCGTCGCTTCCAGGATATCCCTGCTGTCCTCCAGTTTGCGGAGGTTTCTCGGTCTGACACGGTAGTGGTCCATCAGGCTTTTCATATTCAGGTTTATTTTCTGGATAATGTCCGCTCTGCCCATTGGAAGGATACGACGGGTCTGATCCTGCAGGAATTTCACAATCAGCTCGATTGGCCGCCCAGGCATGATTGCAAGCATCGATCCTCGGATCCCAGACAGTTCCAACACCACAAGTGAATTCGTGTTTTATGTAAGAGCCTTGTCCCTGATCGACGCATCTATAAAATTTGGTGCAATCCCGCGAATCCGGCATGAAACCTTCACGCTGACATTGGGCATCGCCAGTCGGTTTGTTTGGAGGTTGATTTATGGTCTCGATGCCCGGTGCCGAAGCGCTAGAGCCGCCGGAGCTCTGGCTCGGTCGTGTTGAGCTGGGCCCGTAACCGGGAGTCGTTCCCGTCGACGCAGGACCATAAGAAGGCCTGTGAGGTGGAGCGGAAGGCTCGTACGAAGGAGGAGGAGGAGGTCTGTAGGTAGGAGAAGGCTCGTAAGAAGGAGAAGAAGGTCCGTAAGAAGGATATCCCGGGGAAGGAGGTCGCGATTCCGGTTTACCCGGCTTTCCAGGCTCGTAACCATTGTTCGTATCAACGTCATTCGCCTGATCGCTCTCGTTGTTTATTCCGCCGCATTCCTCTCTCTCGCTCTCGTAAGGATGCGTGCATATGTCTCCCCGGCTCTTCGAGAACACCGTACCGGGTCCGCACTCGAATTTAAATTTAACCAGAGGCTCGCCGTTCCCGTAATCTACGCATCTGTAATAGATGCTGCAGTCCTCGGGATCGGCGTGGTATCCCTCCTCTCGGCAGACGAAATTTGAAGCCCGCTGACTTCCGGCATTGTAATAGCCTGGATGGAACAGTGACAGCATATTTTAAAAAACTGGAAATCCCTCTGATCGTCAATCCCTGATCTTATTCAACTTCTGTCGCAAAAAAATAAATCTCAATCTTTATGACCCAAGATATCAAAGAATTTTCTCTCTCAGAAGGAGCTGCGTATGAATTTCCACAAAACTCATAGGCAAGGGCTCGCGTCCCGTCTTGTTTTCCAGAACCTGTTTGACGGCAAAAGTTAGAGGTGTACTCGAACGTCGCGAAAAGTGATATTCTCCCCGAGTCCGATACACACGCAATAGCCTCGTATCGACGCGAAAGTACCCGTGGTCTCTTGCTGAGGGATCGCAAAAATAGAGTCCTCGCGGCTGTTTGTCTCGGTCAGAATCGTTCGATCGCGAGCAAGTCGATATATAGAGTGCAGGGCTCGGTTTTGCCCGGTTTCATCGCTCCGCACGCCCGTCACGTATCTTACTCTCCCCGTATATACAAGTACACGCGTTCGAGTATTCCGTAATTGGTCATGAATCGTAAAATCTTGTTTTCTACCCTACCCTCGTTCACGTATTCTACCCTTCCCGTCTACGTATTCCCCGGCTATGCTTAATTAGCTCCTACTTGAAATAAACAATTTTATCTTCTTCTTTTCTTTTTATTTACTTACCACTTTCTGCTGTCGTTGCAAGTGATAAAGCCACCAGGAGACTCCACGTGCTCAAGCGATCGAGCCACATGATCGGGAACAGGGTTCCCGTGCTGCGAAATAAATCATAAGGATTATTCAACATTTGTAATCACTATGAGATCCCAACAAAAATTGATATAAATTCATTGCGACAACTACAATTTCAAGAACACTCAAGATCCATTCAATTTCAACTCATCTGCCGCATCAATGGAAAACATATTACTGTTTTTCTTGTTTTTAATACTTGAAATGATAATCCACATCGGATGACAGTTTACATTATGCATCGTGTCCTCGTTGGCGATGATCCAATCGAAGATTCCTCGATATTGGCATCGAGCGCGGCAAACTGAACATAATCTACTGCTATTCCATTCTAACTGTCAATACCCAAGTTCCCTGGGTCAAACTATCGTGCGGTAACTCGCATTAAAATTCCCCCTTGCCTCGTGTCCTTATCGCCTTTAGATATAGGTGTCGATGCTACTTTACATTCCAACGTCCAATCCCGTATTTAATTGAACGAGAATTATCGTCAAATGATTAAGGAAATATTGCTATTGCACCCTAATTTTTGGAGTCCTTCTAATTATTCTGCATATTAATTTTAAAAAAATGCTCAATTAAAGAAGCTGAAATATCAGATCGATCGCGTTTACCTTTTTATATTTATATTTTTTTCTTTTCTTTTTTTTTTTAGCATTAACAAGTTTACCTCAGACATTATAGCACACTTGTCCTTTCCCCTTTCGTTCAGCAAGTTCAAAGCCTCACTGATCGACCAAGTTCACCGCTCGATCTCTCTCTCTCTCTCTATCTCTTTTTCTTTCTCGCGTATATTACGACATAGTGCGAGACTCGACAGCACAAGTCTCGTGAGGCAAGTGAGCTACCAAGCAGGTTCAGTGTCAATGCCACGCTGGATCTCTCCCCGTGATCTCTCGACGCTCTTGTCCTACCGATATCATCGTAAATACGGCATTTATCCTGATTTTTCAAATTGTAATAAATGCTTTTTTTTTTTTTTAATCACGAACTAACTGACCCAACAGATGTCCTGTCCAAATTTCTATAATTTTGCTTATGATCTTTTTGTGAATTTTATCAGTTATGATCGAGAGTGTATAGAAAAAAATTATGATTTTCAAAGTTTTTCCAAATCTACCGATTCCCCTTTGTAATTATCCCGATTTTTATTGTTCTATGTGATTTTTTTTCTTTTTATTTTCAATATATTTGCTAATTTTATCTAATAAAATTTCAGCACCTTTAAAAAACAAAACATAAAATTTTTGAACGATGGAAGGGTTTTTGGTGAACAATGCGAATGGGTGGCAGTGGATCAGAACGATTCCGGGACACTGGCCCAATATCTGGTTACGGAACATTATATTCACGCGGTTGCCCAATCGCGAGACCCCATTCACACGTGGATTTCGCACGTCTTTTCGCGCGCGCGAGCGCCCGTTTAAACGCGCCTTCTCCCTGCGAATACAAATTTTATTCCGTGCATTATTCCGTCCGATCGATCGGGGTCGATTTTTTTTTCGCACTTTTATGCCGATTTATCGAATTGAAATTGCGCAATAAAATTCCGGGATGAATAATCTCGTGTCCGTGATAAAAGTCTGCGTCAGTTTTAACGATCAACGTATTTTTCTACAGAATTGTTGACATACTTTCGACCACTCGAAGTGCCTGAACACAATGAGTTATTAGAAAATGTATATGACGATAAAGTGCAAGTGATTATGCACTCATTGACTCCAGCCTTGTCATAATTCATCGTAGTTACGATTTATCCTCAAAGTATATATACGATAAAAAAAAGAAACGTATTATTTTTACAATATTAAAACATATTCAATATAAATAAAATCTAATATTTGATAAAATAATAGAAAATAAAATGAATTTCATTAATTAATCAAATTAATTATATTGACCTTGATAATTCGTGTTCTGCTGAAATTTCGGAAAATTATAATGAAAAATTCTGAGCTATGAGGGAAAAAGATTTGAACAAAAATGGCATTGATATTCTCAGAATACGACCTATGGTCACCATGAATCCATGGATCTCGCGCGATAAATTCCAGTTCTGTATAAAAATTAAAAGTTGGGAGAAAAAAGCGTTCTCGTCACGTGCGCATCAAGCGAATCACTGAAATTCTACAAACTATAATTATGTTGGAATTTCAAGCAACTAAGGTATTTTTTCGCGGCCGGACGAATCATCACGTGCGAGAGAGAGCTAGATTGGCATCGTCGTCGTCGTCGTCGTCGTCGTCTGAGGAGTTGTAATAGGACGAGTGCGGGGCTCTGTACTCCCTTGTAGTTGTACATCGATGTACGTCTTGCAAACGTCGTATTACTCGTATATATACATATATAGTTCGAGGACGAGATTTATATTGAAACAAGAAGAAGAATTGATCCGCAGAGGAGGTAAGGATGGAGCGAAGGAGAGAGAGAGAGAGAGACCTGTAAAACGCGATGGGGGCTATTATAGTGTAACTAGCTGTGGTGAATAACTCTCGTGGTACGATCCTCCTCTTTATACGTATATATAAGTACGGTTTGTTGGGATGCGTTTATAACCTTGCAAGGCTAACTTGGCAAGGTCGTTCGGGCGCAACTTTGAGCGGACGACTACCTCACTCGCGACTCAACAAACAAGAAGTCCTCTCGCATCCTCCTGGATATCTATATCCGACACTAAATATCCTGTATTTCGTCTTTATCCTTCCAATCACGAAATTAGGAATCGTTTCTGTTGGTGATTCTTCTTAATTCTTTAAAAAATCTGGTGATAGATTGGAGCATTGATAATTATGTTAAAAATGAGGATTTAGAAGGCATTTACTTTGATTGTTTTGATTGATTAGTTATTTGAAATAATCGTGGTAATTTAGTGATAAAAAGAAAAAATTGTCTTATCTTTGCTTGGGACAAATTTTGAAAAAAAAAAATATATATTATGCAGAAAAATGTTGAAAAAATCAAATCATTCTTCCGTAAAGTTTGTTAGCAAGTTTTCGAAAGTTAACATTCCCTTGAGACAGATACAAACGATCATGAAGACCGGTAATTCTTCTCTACGAATATACATATACCTCGTATTTCTTCCGTGGGACCCTTTCGTGGGATCGGCCATTTTGACTCGGGTGCGCAAGCCTGTACGTTTATGTACACACACGCGGCATTAATTTACGTTACAACGTGTGCATACCTCATCCGCGCAATTAAAGCCATACTTGTAAATTGCGCATACGTGACTTTTTTTCTTCTTCTTCTTCTTCTCCTTCTTCTCTCTTATCTATCTCTATATCCCTTCTTTCTCATATATAGCCGCGATACGAGATAAATGGTACTATTTTCTCTTCTTTCTCTGTGCTGATCGTCGAGGGCTTTTGCCAGGAATACACATATACCGCGCTGCCTTGGGCGGAAATTCATTTTCTTCCCAGTTCTCTCATTTATTCCTCGAGAAGAATTCTCGCTTTTCGATATGATGCCCCGGCTATGAGAGTTCGCGCGGGTCTGCACCGCACACGAATCCCAACCGCAAGGGCAAAACTGCCTTTTTCCAAAGTTAATTTCATACATCCCTCATGGAATTATGTCGATCATGTAAAATGCAAGAATTTAACAATATTTTTACAGATTATAACATTTTCGATGAAATTATTTTATTTATTTTTTTATTTTTTCAATTAATTTTCACGCAATTTTATTTTTTTTTGTTAAAATATGACATTTTCTGATATAAAAATGATATAAAGTATCAAATTCTATAATTTTCTACAGTTCTTGAAAATTTTCAACAGATTTTAACATTATTTGTCAAATTATGATAAGTGAAAAATTTTTATCAGGGTTGAATCGCTCGATTTTTAATTTTCAACAAAATATCAGATGATTTCGATTTATTTTACGACCGTATATATTACATGTAAGCTTCTTGATTTATAACCAAAATCGTTTACTCAGCCTTGAGATCTGAGACACTTTTTCGGTGATAAGTAAAATTTATTATTGAGACAATACAGGTGTTAAAATTCGTGATTCACGACGAGAAATAATTAAACATTCTTTTTTTTTAATTATGAAATCGTGTTTATGGCTTCTATTTGGAAAACTATTACCAAACCCTCCCTCTCTCCCCCCTACCTTCGTTTTTTTTCTATACTTCGACCACAGGATTTTTTTTTTCAATCTATAAACGGCGTTATACGATCTAATCGAAAAATAAAAATAGCGCGTGAGGACAACGGTTGCCCAGGTGCTTTGCACCAGGTGTCGATCGCCTGTGACAAATCATTTTCGTTCGTTATATCTCCAACGTAATTTTCATTCTTGACCATTTATAGTTCAAGAATTGCGGCTTAGATTCACTTCCGTTTGCATATATAAGTGTTCTTGACAATAAAAAGAAAAAAAAATGAATATTTTTAAAAAATTTTTGATAATTTGTATTTTTTAAGTTTAACGAA
>JABMBV010003867.1:0-10954 GCA_018906735.1 Mesochorus sp. PSUC_FEM 10030011 | reverse complement strand
ATAATATTTAATTATATTATTAATATCGTATGAGAGAAAAACATAACTATTTATCCGCCATTTTGAATCGAATATTTTCATGTTCGAATTTCTTTCCCACAATCGAGGACCGGCGAAGCTTCGATCGCGATTAGAAAGAACCATGCGACACTGACGTGGATGAGTCGGTGTACATCAGGCAGACCGCTCGGCAGACACCCATCTGTTCGTTATATATTAGCAGGTATAAACATATATCTATGTATATATTGAGAAATGAGTCTTTGGCTCGGGATTACTGCGGGGGATGAGACGGAAAGATAGAGAAAGAGAATGAGCAGTTCTTCGGGGTTGCATATTTTAAATTCTACGGTGGCTCATCTTGTTGCAACTCACGAGTTTTCGTTGATGCGCTCTCGTCCCAAAGCGTCCACGGCGCTTCGATGAGCGAGGAGTAAGAGAAGCGACTTGAGCATTGCAAAAAACGATCACAGAGTTCTCAACAGAGAAAGAAAGAAAGAGGGCGAGGGACAGAGAGAAAGAGAGACAGAGATGAAGAGATGGAGAACGCGGTCCTTCCTCGGATCTTCAATGCGCGGGTCACACAGCACACTCTTGCACTTTTTGCGAACGGATATAGAGAAGAGACGCCGGCAGACTTCTCGTCTCTTCTTCGTCTCACTCTTGGTATGCGGAGCGCGGAAGCTCCGACCATGAACCCCTTCCACCTTGCGACGTGAAACCAGCGACATTCAAGTCTGCAGAAGACACGATGATGCACTTCAAATGCGTATATATACATTATACATACATCATGTAAATGCTTTTATTATTATATACATGCATTGCAGTTTATCGTCCAACAACTTTTGACCTCTGAAGAGAGCGACGTGTCTCCGAGAATTGCCAGTTTCTCAGCCTTCCCTAATTCCCGATTCTACGTGTCTCGCGTCCGGCAACGGACGCGCTTCAGATAAATAATCTCGTCGTGATAAAAATCATTGGAATTAAAATGTTTAGACTATACGGAGCTCGATAGCTGTTCCAAGTAGAATTTCATAGAAGAAATTCTGTAGATATAAAATTGATTATTTTGAAAATTTTTCTCAAGAAAATGAAATATATCATATGGTATTTTTGTGATTATTATTCGATGTAACAACGACCGATATGAATTAAAACGAAAATTACGAAAGGATTTCATGGTATTTTAAAAAAATTTTCAACGCGATTGAATCGCTTTGACACGCGCACGCTCATATGCAGACTCATATACACGATCGAAGGTAGACACGGCACGACAGTTGAGGATGTTATGACAAGCGCATTCTCGCGTTCTCCCCGCATAGGGCGAGGACACGCGAGGAGGAATCGAAGAAGAGGTTTTTTTTTCTTCCTCTGGAATCATCGCGTTCACATTCGTCGTCACGAGTCTGCTCTGAGACAAGAATGTTTCCGTTGTCGTCGTCGTCGTCGTCGTTGGGTTCTCCATATACCGAAGATCCTCCCTCAGGATCAAGAGCACGGACGGATATTTTATTTAATATCGAAGGAATCGCGCGTCCGGAATATCCGCTCGAACGAAGAGAATCTTAGCCCGAAGAGAGAAAGAGAGGAATCGGTGGTGAGGAGAATCACGACTATCGTGTCGCAGGAAGAGTCAAGAAAACAACCCTCGCCACTCTGTATCATCGTGCAGACGTGAGTCTACCCTGAAGAAAGAAATAAAAATGAACAAGTAGTCAGAGAACTGCAATGTTGTATGTATATAACAAACACAAGACGAGAGAAGTTGGTGCTCAACTTGAAGCCTCTTATCGATAAATTTTCCATCCTTCCCAACCTTCATTTTACGTATGGAGTATTGCGGACGCAAATCCGGTCGATATACATCATGTTCTCGTGAAATTAACTGCACGAAGATACGATCGTCCCATTCGCACCTGCTCGATCGAGTTACTCGGCTACATGCTCCGGCACACTCGAGTTTAAGTGAAAGAGTCTCAGGATGAAGAAAGGAAGAAAAAACAACGTCTTCGTTTTTGCAGAGTAGACGTTACATCCGGTCGTACTGGGTCGAATAAAATCCGTTCCTCTCCCATTTTTTCTCACCTTCTCTCTCACTATGTTTATCTCTATCATTTACTTTCGGGAGAATGAGTCATGTGACCTGGACATATAGAGAACCTCGTGGGTCTCATCATGAGAATCTGGGACCACTGTGTCTGGTACAAAGACAGCGTCGAGGTCGTGACCTTGGCACAACACAGTCGAGAGTCACGATCCAGAAGAGAAACGACGGGTCCTAAGAGTAGATATGTTACGTATTTAGCTTACAGGCTCGTTGCATATACTTGATAGTCATAGTCGGACACGACCTTGCCTAGTTGGAGCTCAATCTTGGTTACAAAGTTGTATCAATTATCACAATTTTTTATAAGAGAATTCTTTATAAAAAAATATATATTTGTGTCTACAAAAAATGTATAGATTTTTTTAATTTTTACCCCAAATTAATTATTATATAAAAATTACAAATTCTGACAAATTTTGTTGAGCTTCCGATTTTTCTAAATCGATTTTAATTGATTTATTTCAATAGAATTTAAAATTATTTTCAGTTGATCCGTATACAAGATTTCGAAAAAAAAGGGATAATTCGATATTTCAGTCATGCATAAAAAGATAAATTCCAATGAAAAATGTATCGACTCTAAAACGCGTACGAGACAAGAATCGTGTGTACGATCGAATGACGATGTGAAACTGTAAGCTCATTGTGTGCGTACCCGTCGCGCCATATAGCGAGGACAACGCGCAAAAAACCCTATTGAGTTAATCAACTAATTTATAATTAAAATTCCTTGATGCTAAGGGATCGAGAAAGAAAGAGAATGAGAGGAAGAGAAAGAGGAAGATAGAGACTCGAAGAGACGACGAGGAGTTCTACCACGTTCCCCTACCTCCAACGGGTTCCACGAGAACTTGGTCGTCGTATAGTAAGAAGCATCAGAGAACTCGGTCTCTGTCCTCAGACTTGAGACCGAGAGTGACTCTCTCGATTCTCCGTAACCCAAGCCAAATTCATAGAACACCAATTAACCGCTCTTCGACGCCTCTACTCTTCTCTCTTTCCTCTCTGTCTCTCTCTCTTTCTCTTCCTCACTCACTTTCTCACCACGTTCATCTCGCCACGTCTTCTCGCGAGTTTCTGCTCGCGGTTGCATTGAAAAAAGTTGACCTAGTTTCGAGCTCTCTGGCACGCGGGTGAACACCTGCATAAGATCGTCACCGTTTGACGAGAGATGAGCCGCCACTTGGTCTATATCTTCGCATTTTTCGCATCCTAATAAACTCGCGACTTCACATATTTTCACGTATTTTTTCAGATTTTTAAATTTATTTAAATTTATTTATTTACAATTCAAGTTATTACAGTTCACATAAAAAAAAAATTAATTCAAATAATTTTAAAACAATTCTGTTTATGAGAGAAAAACACACAATGTATGCGATTGATCTAAAAAAAAAACGTTCTCGATGACATCAGTTAACTTTTTTATGAAAAAAACTGGAAATTTTGCATTGAAAATTCGCTGACGAATCATTTCTGTTAACCACCCACACTTTTCGCTCGGCCATATACAACGTCTGGTGTCTCAATTCTTCGTGCCCCTCACCATTGAATTTAAGAGACGATCTTACAGCCATTGAAATATAAAATCATAAAAATATAAAAATGCGACATCATAGTGGCACAATACACAGCACGGACTGGCTAACCTGGAATGTCAAGGTATTCGTGTGGGACTTCTATCTCTGCATTCTCTGTCTCCCTCGATTCCTTTTCTCGATGAAGATAAGTATCTTTTCATCTCAGCGCAAACTATCTAAATACAGTGATCGCGGCGGATAGATTTCACGCACACGAAAGATTGAACGAGGCAGAAATATGAAAGGGAAAATAAACAACTAAATTCATTCTAACTTAAGGAAAGATTGCGCACGGGAGGTTTAATGAAGCAGTACACGTATCTTGATGACGCGAGGTACTTATATTACTTATATTAAACGCGTATACATATATTTCTATGCCTATATATTGTCAAGTAACTCACATCGCGATAATAATATAAAACTGATATTCCCTCAGAGAGATGCTGTCACGGCCGACCGGACACGCGTTTGCGTCTCTTCGCGGGATCGCATTAATTACGCGTATTAGCGTCGGGAAAAGAGAAAAAAAAATGATGAGGATCGATAAGATCAGCTTCTCTATTCGCTCCATTCTCTATTGGCAAGTCGTGTACATGCCACCCACGCATGGGAAAATGCATCACTGCTTATTTATTTTCAATTCCATCATCGTGTTTATCATTTATTTTTTTTTTTTCGTTTTATACGAAAGATAAAAAAACTGATAGATAAATTGGGATAAAAGAAAGATAAACAGAACTGACAGATAAAATGGGTACAGATAATATGCAATTTCTTAATTCCAGAATCGTATTTATTAGATCCTTGGACAAATAATCTTGTTGAGAAAAATGAAATAAATCTTTAAGAATTGACGTTGGCAATGATCTAATATATCTCATCGTTCTTTCACGCTATTGAATAAAAGTGAAGAAAGGAGAAGACCGCACAGTCAATCGTGACAAATTGTAACAAGCAATTACAAATCCTCGAGTTTTTTGGTCTAGAAACAATGGAATGAGTATAGGTCTCTGTATTTTTCCCTTTTTCCCTTTTTATTGACCGCTAGATCTGATGAAAGGAAAGAGCTTGATTTTTTTTCTGCTCGGACAGAATTTTGTAGAGAGGAATTCAAAGAAAATAAGTGTCGGTGCGAGATGTTTGACATCAGACCAAACACTTTGCTCTCTCGATGGTGTTGATCCAATCCCTGGAATCGAACTATCACTGTCGAGTTCTTCCGATCCGAGGCACTGGCTGCTCAGACGTGTCTCGTGAAAACTTCTTTTTTCAGCATTGGCACGCGAAAGGCCGAGACGATTAATGCTTAAATAATATGGGAAAACATATATTGTTGTCAATTCAATTGATAACCAAGAATGAACGAATTATAACCGAAAGTTGATTTTAGAAATTTTTGTTTCAAACTCAATAATTATCATTGATGAAGGTATTTTTGAAATATTTTTTCATTGATTTTATGATCATTGATACATAAATTCTTGTTAACTTTACCAATAAATAATGCATCGATAAAAAAGGATCTGATTATTAGCATATCGAGAAAAAAGTTTGAGGTTCAAACTTGCGAAAGATTTCTACGAATTACGAGTTCGTAAATAAATTGCAAACCTGTGGAATTCCGTAATGAAAGATCGACCTGTGGATTCTTTTTCACCCTAGGAGCCGTCACTCAAAGCATTCAATTCTTTTCACCCGACGCGTCGTTGTATCTCGAAGGATCCACAGTCGCGACATTAGTCCTATACCTTTTCTCTCTATCTCTTTTGCCCTCGTTGGACGCCGCGAACTTTTATCCACCAAATGTGGAGACGTTCAAGAGACGAGCGAATCTCTCAAGCGCCACAATTAATTAGGGACGATGTTTTATCGTGCAAAAATCATCTCTATTGGAAAAAAAGAGGGACTCGAATGTTACTGCAACATCTCGCTGGACCGAACGGCAGAAAGAATCAAAAGTCTTCGTCAGCCAACTAACCGCAACTCTTTCTCCCTCTCGTTTTCGGTTGTCCTTCACTGTCGCGCATCTGCGATCGCAAGAACGTGCTACAAATTAAACCTGATCACGGTCCGAGACGATCTCAAAAATTCCACTTGTGGAATCCGTTAACGGAGATGGCCATCATACGAATGACGAATTATTCGAAATAATTAAGAGATATTTTGTGCAAGAAAGAAAAAACCATAAATAACCATTATAAAAAATTGTTAAATTGTGGGTCATCGTTCCATCGTTCCAAAAAATTAATTATTTTTTTTTCATAAAATGTACATTTATCTTATTGTAAAATTATTTCAGAATTGGATCAGAAATCGAATTTTATTAAATAAAAAAAATAATAATAATCTACGCGATTCCCGGTAGAAGCAAAAGTGTTAACTCCCGTCTAAAAGTGATAAATAGAGATAGACGGTAGACACGGTAGGAAATTCTCGTTGATATAAGTGATCGAGACTCCAGCACCCGCCCCTGTAACATCTCTTACCAGCAGCGGTAACATCAGCACGAGAGATGCCCACGCTATATAGATTATCTCGAGAAATTATGAGAGGAGGAATGCTCTTTCACTTCCACGTTACATAAAGTATCGTAGCCTACGGGTTTCATATAATGTACATACAGCATATATATATACATATATATAAAGTGTATAAACATACTTGCGAATATACAATTGAGAAAAAAATCTTTGCACGCGCACAGCTACCAAGTAGCCAATAAAACGATTGTCATTTTTTTTCAAATTTCTAACACACTTACAAACTAACCGAGAATAACCTGAATTTAACACAAATTGACATAATTCTAGTTGTGTGTTGTCTTGATAATTATTTTAACGAAAACAAAATTTGCTTTGCGTCAATCCCGAAGTCTATCCAACTAACTCGTTCTTTCCTTTTTTCTGTTTCAGACGCCATGGGTAAGTGTGGATTACCGTATTTGGGACATTAACCGCATTCATCCTTACTTGTTCAATATTTTTTATGTATCTGCTTAACACACGTAACAAAATTGGACAAAAGGTGAGGAGCTTAGTAACGAAATATTGCGGAACATAAGCGAGAGATTTTTGCCTTTTAAAGTATAGCTGTGCATCTTAAGACACTTTGTCGTCCAAGAATATTTAAGCATCTCCAGGATTGAGCTATCTCTTATACAAAATAACAGGCTGAGTTTGATACTAAAATACAATGTATTTATATAGCGATACTTTGATATACATGTGTATATCGGGTGCTATGGCACTTGCTTCATTCTTCGCGAATCGCGCATTGCGCGATAACAAGCGCGCGCCGCTCTTAATTAGATTAATTAGAGGGCAGACGAAGCGAATCGTCTGGCGCTCTCGGGTTCATGCACAAAAGCGTGCAAAGACTGACCACAGGGGGATCTATAGCAGCACGAGCTAGAGAGCGCGTCATCTGCCGAGATCGAGGATATTTCGTGTCAGAGAAATGTGAGAAGTAACCTTTTTTTCTCTCGCTCTCTCTCTCTCTCTCTCTCTGATTCAACGAACCAACGATTATCATTCTGCAGTTAATTCGTTTTACTTTTTCTTCGATCGCATACTTAATGCAGATACAATTTTTACTGGCCCGAATTGAATATACTTTGAACCAATCAATTTTTATCGGTTCATTTGACTACATATTAAAGTAATTAAAAAAGTAAACGAAGCGATTTTCCATGTAGAAATAAAACAACAAGGAATAAATCGAAATGAATGAAAAATTCTCGATCCCCTTAGCGATAACAATTAAACGGAATCGTGAAATTTTATATTAACATATTTTTCTACATCGATCCTCAATCTTGACTCAACCTGACATGCAAAGTAAATATGTTATATTTTTATTTCGTCTTTCCGAGTGGATATATACTCGCCACAAAGAGGCCCGCACGATCTTCGATCTCGAAACCGGTACGCGCTGCGCTAAAGATCGACCAGCGATTTTGCGTCGTCGTTATGGGCTCCCGTCGCTCGTCTCGATCTTCAACTTTAAAAGAGCAAGAGAGAGAGAGAGAAAGAGAAAAAGAGAGAGTGAATAAGAAAGAGAGAGAGAGAGAATACCTCGTATCTGGGCCTCTTCTTCGCTCATTCGCGCTCGTTCAGCATCGATCGTTAACGGCCCTCGCGTAATTAATACATGAACGGTTAAATCCGCAGGAGAGCTGCATCACCGTCTTGTGCCTTGATGGCTTTGCTTTTCTTTACCCCGATGCTGTGGCTCTTCCTTCCTATAAATATGTATGCGTTATATTACTGTCGGCGCGAACCGAGGGAATGCATCCTATTTCACATTGCAAGATATCAGAGTATCGTCTCTCATACTTTTCGCCTGAGGAATACAAAAAAATACACATACTTTCATGATTATCCGGAGTATGGGAAATTAAAAGTGAAACAAAAAAAAATCAGAGAAAATTGAATCGGTTTGCAAAAATATTCAATAAAATTTCCGACTAAATCAGACTCACATTTTGTATCAATAACACGTAAAGTTCTTCTAATAAATATATTCATAAAAATTTGACAATAATCTTGAAATTTCCACTTCACTAAGGTCACGTTATTTTCATTCAAACTTTTTCGATTTGTTGTAATAACACGCTATCACATATACATTGATTAGCGATAAACAAAAGATCTTGACCCACATGAAACGATACCCTTAATCACGTAAATTATCTTTGTGCTTGTTGAATAGTCGATTTATATAAAAACCGTACAAGCTGCGGTTGAATGACGAGCATTCGATGGACAGATATGTGGTCGTCGTGGTGGTTCAGCGCGAATGTGAGAAAAAGAGCAAGTTTATAGGGAGAGAGAGAGAGAGAGAGAGAGGGAGAGAAAGAGGCGAGATTGCCATGTGGCCCACACGTCTTTAGTTCTACAAGAGAGTGGAGCTTGTTGTAAATGTATGAGCACTCGGTTGTTCACTCGGTCGCGCGTTTAACGTAATTGACGGTCATGGACTCCGAAGGAGTATATTCATTAACACACAGAAGGCGACAGAATTGCGTAGGAATATAGACGTATAGATATATCCATTAGTGTGTTTATATGGTAACTACAGAAGAACAGTGTTTTACAATTGCAGAACTTGAATTACGTATTCGTTTGATCAACGTCAGCCAGAATTTACGATCCTTAATAGTAATGAAATTTCATATTACAGGGTACTTTTTTATTCGGTGAATATAGTTTCCACATTTATATACAGAATTGTATACCGATTGCTGGACCATACATTTACGCGGTTTATTGTTATGGACATTAAACAAAGACTTTAATTAATACTGCTTTTGATAGAAACAATATTCAAAGGGAATCCTTTCCATCGAATTAATATGAGCCAACTAAATCAATGGCCACCAGGATTTAGGTATTTGTATTATCCAACAATACCTCAACAAATAATAATACAAATTTCAAAATGCCTGTCCTTATGGAAAACAATCACAACAAAGCATACAATTGGTTAACACTGAAAAATGAAAGAAACAAAAGCTTTCAATCATGTCGCAGACTATTGATCACTGACATTTAAATCCTTTGAACATTTTCATTGATATTTAAAAGCTACGTAATAACTTGAAATTGAGAAAACAAATGAGAACTCCCAATTATGTGCATATGAATAGGTATGTTGTCTAGAAGTATTTATTCCTCTATCCTCAAACAACATCGAATCTTGGGAGCGCTTCTCTTTTGTAGTTGATTTTTCTTTTTTTTTAAATCTTGACTCTCTTTCTCTTTCTCATTTTCTTAATGTATATGTATATATAGATCAGTTGCTTTGAAGAATGAAGAATCAGAGAAACATGTGATAAGATAAATAATTCTCACCGCATACGGCCGGAGATGTTTAGCTGAGATACATAGAGAGAAAACGCTCGCGGTATATAAGGAATGTAACAAACGGTAGCAATTCAAAACTTTCTGAGGGAATAGTTTTACGATTGTTTAGCTATGTTCTCTTTGTGATCGAACGATAAATAAAATGGTATATTGATGACGTTGAATAAACCGGTAGTTTCGTGATGCAATTGTATTAAAAACATATACATATATAAAAATCATAATTTCATGAATACGCAAACGTCGAGGAGATCGTTACAAAGAGACTTAGAATATCTGCTATACGGCAAACATCGTAACATCGTAAGCAACAGTCGTCTGTTAATGCGTTTTCGGTCCTGGAAGCGCAGTAAAGCTCTTCTTATGCCTCTCCTTTTATAGCTCATTATTCCGCGAACCGATGAGAACATGCGCGCGGGCGGGCTTTCACCCGCGCAATTCCCCAACGATTTTTCATTTTTCCTTTTTTTCACTTCTTCTCGAATAACCTCCTGAATTGCACACACATATATGAAGTTACTGTAAACTGTAAATTCCAGCTTTAAATGGATGTACATAAGTGTACGATGTTACATTGGTATTGAAAAAAAAAACTTTGCTTCGCTGTGATATATTACACTTCTGTATTACAAACGAAATTAATTTTTATCTAATGAAAATATAACGTTAAAAATCATTTTCATCAAGAAAATAGGGATAAGATGGGGTAGAAAATAACTGATTAAAACACATCCCCGCGCTTCGGAGCGTGTTAGTTTTACCTAAACGTCTGTCCTTCTTAATTCTCACACCTTATCCATAAACCTACACAAAGATACCATATACATTCATACATCTATGTATTTAAGAATGTACGTTAAAGCAACGTGCGTGTAGAACGTACGTGCTGGATGAAGCTGCAGGCGTTGCGGTCTCTCGACAAATAGATTACGTGCCGAGGGGTTGGCATCGCGTACAAGCGCGTTCTTCCCTAAGGGTGCACTCTTTTTTTCCGCGAGCAAGTCCCAATCATCCCCCACGGTGGCACCGGTACGCATAACATACACGGTGGTTGTCTTCTACGTTCCAACCCAGAAGGTCCGTCAAGTCCCTCTCGCACATGCCACGCACGTACTCGCATCCTCTACAAGAATCCGAAGAGTCTTGTGCGCCCGCGCACCCTTCCTTATTCGCGATATTTCCTCTCTGTATTCCACCTACAAACCCCTTATACTACATACTACAAAAACTGTCCATGTATCGAAATACGGTATGAGAATAAAAACGAAACAGTAAACTCCTTTTTTTCGGTAACTCTCACAATACTTTGTTGTGATAAAATAGTCTTTTGCGTTAATAAAATGGTCAGATATGCCTAAAAGAATATCAGTATTAATTAATTAATTATAATATCA
>JABMBV010003856.1:0-10955 GCA_018906735.1 Mesochorus sp. PSUC_FEM 10030011 | reverse complement strand
CCAAAAATGAGATATTTTTTTGAGCTTTTACATTATATATTTCAATAATATGCTATTTTGACTCTAAGCTATACATTAGACTGTTTCGAAATAAATCAATAATATTTTTTTAACTTTTTACAATCTTATACTATATTTTGACACAAAAAAATTAATCCTCACAAAAGAAGGTTCTGTCCTTCAAGATTTACAGATTCCTCATCTGACTTTGTCTTTTTTATTTCCTTAACCCATTAATGTCAACAGAAGAGGTTTTGCAAACCACCTCTTTAGCTATATTTTTCACCATGAAAGTGACGATTACGAATTTGACATCATTTTTGCAAAATCAATTTATTTGAATAAATCGTTTAAACAATAAATGACCAAATGTAAACTGTATATGATTTTATATGTTTTTTGGGTCGCTGATTGCGAATCTTACGTTATATTCACCAAATTAATTCGTTTAAACTAATTGATTAGACAATAAATGCCAGATTCGCCATCAGTGACCCGAAAAACTAGAAAAACCATATACAGCTTACATTTGGTCATTTACTGTTTAAACAATTTGTTTAAATGAATTGATTTTGCAAAAATAATGTCAAATTCTTAATTGGCGATCCAAAAAACTTCGGAAGTCATACAGAATTTACAGGTCGTTGGTAAAAAATTCGTTTCAATCATAAGATTTGAATACTTGAAAGACTAAAGAAAATTTGTTTATTTTTCCACTTTTATTTTGTAACTTTAACGCAAAAGAAAACAAACGAATTATAGTGATTTGGAAAGTACAACTATCGAGGCCGCCTTTTGAATATTTTCAGAAAAAAGTCAGATGAAGAAAAGTTAAAAATATATATATCGATTTATTTTGAAACAGTCTACTATACATAGAAAAAAAATCGTTTTGTAACAATTGATATAATTTACATGAGCCATCTATAGTTATAATATAGCTTGTAGATAACTACAGAATATCTTTGATAAAATCGGGAGAAAACTTGCCTCTCTTCGCCGGTCTCGTCGAGTACCCAGGCATAGGCAAACGACTGTTTGCCCATTTTTTTGCTCTCCTGTTGATATTTGTGAATGAGCTTGGAAGATACTTGACCGATATCGCAGAGGAGTCTACCGAGGAGAGTACTTTTTCCAGCGTCGACGTGACCGACGACAACGAGATGCAATTGTTCTTTGGAGTCGCCGCGTTTGCTCTTGTAAATTTCAACAGCGTCGCGTTTATCCTCGTTATAGATTTTTGGGGATCTGGGGTCGCATTCGGGTGTGGCTCGTCCGCTGATGGACATCGGCGACTGGCAACGGGGCGTGTTGGACCTCGAGATGGCTAATTTTTTAGCCACCGAGTCGTCCTTTCTTCTTGGATCGGGTGAACATCTCTCCGAGCCCGCTGGACTCTGCGATCTTGGGCTTTCGATCCGTGGACTCAAAAAGTCCCCTCCTCCGCTCTCCGCGTCTCTCACTGCGAATCCTTTGACAATCGTTCCCGTGGCAGCCGGCACGACTTTGACGGCCGTTGACAATTTCACCGACGATTTCAAGCCCCGCTTACTGCCTAATTTACCACTCGTAATTACAATTAAATAAATGTGTATCGTTTTCTTCAATTATATTATCAATTGTCAATACTTTAAATCTATAAATAACCGCGATACAATCAAGAAAATCTTTGGAAAAAAAATGAAAAAAAAAGTATTATCAATACGTGAAGAAGCGTAATTTTTGCTCGTCGATAACGAACATTATCGTTTTCGCAATTGGGCGAGTATGAGAGAATCCGGTGACGGTGTCGCGAAATCGAATCGTACAACGTTATCGCGGTATCGAGTCATTGTTTTCTTGACGATCGATGGTCTGCGTATCGTCCACCGTTTGCACAACATTTTTCCAAAGGGCGAAGCGATTCTGTTGAATTGAACGAGTTTGACGTTGCGCAAGTAGCTCAAATTTAATTTGCACTCGTAACGACGAGTATCGGCCTTATTTTCTATCGAGTTTCGATGCGAGAGGATCTCGCACGATCGGGCGATTCTCATTTTTTCAAACGCAATCGTGTCGTCGTCATCGTCGTCGTTAATTTTGTCATCTACGTCCGTCGCGATCTCTCGGGACTTGGGCTCGATCGAACGCAGCGCCTTGGTCAAATCTATCGTCCAATTTTCGGCCAGTACAGTGTGTGCCTCCGAGCTCGTCATCGTTTCGCTCGTCGGCAACCTCGTCGCTTCGATGGCCAAAGCGTCATCCGTCGAATTGGATATCGAGTTTTTGAGATTGGGATTGGGAACTGAGCCGAAGGTGGGCCTTGAAAATTTTGGCAGAACGAAGTTCGTCATCGACGACTTGTTTCCGGTGAATAAATTCTTGTTCACGCCGTTGGATCTTTTGAGATGATCGGCGGTCAAATCGGCCAATGTACCGAATGATTTTTTGCTCGTGTCCTCGGCGAGCGACGAGATCGTAACTTTATTCACGCAACTAGCCATCGAATTCGACGACAACGAATTAATCGTCGTCGACGTGACTTCCGTCTTACCGGACCCTTCTCTCTTACTCCCACTACCAAAAGCAAATTTCGGTCGAGCGAATCTCCTCCTCGTAATGCTACAACCACCGGGGCTATTGGCTGAGAAACCTTACCTTAGCGGCCAATCGGTTACATTTTTTTTCAACAGCACATGAAACAACAAAATCAAACACAATTCCCAAGTTAAAAATCCGCAAGGTGATAAATTTCGATGGAATAAAATACAATTATATACCTGTGCTTGTTTCCAGACGTTGTTCCTCGATTGACCGAGTTGTTCCTGCATTTTTAAATTCATTTTTGTGTTTTTTTCATAAAAATATTTAATTGTTTGAAATGTCGAAAAAATTCATTTATCGTTCGAATATTTGAAATATCAAATAAAAGGGCTTCTTCGTTTTTAGATGGTTACGTACCGGCAGTACTTTTCGCGGGTGTCTCATTGAGAATGGAGTCCAGTACGAGTTGGGTATTGTAATTGGCTTTAATAATTTTTTCCTCGAGCTCCGTCTTGGTCATTGTGTCTCCTACAATGTTTCTTACAAATTCAACGCACGAGACTAATTTTGCCGTTTCCAACTCGGACATCGGGGCTCGCGAAGCCAAAGTTTCCTCGTTGTCCTCGATTATGTCGGGCTCCGTCAAGAACGAACTAATATTCTGCTGCTTGTTGCGGTCGTAAAGAAATTGTTCCGCTGAGGAAATATCAATCGTATTCATTATAAATAATTTTTCCACTATACCTCGATCGAAAGTACGTACTTTCGGCATTAGTTTTAGTGCTGAAAGACTAAGATTTTTGTATTGGTCACGTATCATTTGTTGCGTACTGAAAGTATAATTTGTGCATTGATATATCTACACCTACACGCACTTTATTTGTTACACCGGGAACAAAAATTTTGTTGTACTTCTCGATATGCAAGATTGCCTTGTCATATGTTATTAACATCAATGGGAATTAATTTATATTTTTTAAATTGTGAGTATATAAGGGATTCTCCGTCAACCCTAGAGTTAAAAAAACAAAGCCACACATATTAATTTTTTTATACTGGAATCTCAATCTGTGCCGTTCTGGCAATTTTTTGGTGATATTGTCACACATACTGGAAAACTATAATTTTTTCAGAAAAAAATGACGGTTTATGAATTAAAAAATAATTTCTTCCTTTTTTGGTAAAAAAATATATTAATATATTCCTTTAGAAAGCTAACAAAAAACTACAATTTTTATGTAAAGTCATTTTTTTCAATTACTTCAAGTTTCCGAGATAAATTTATTAGAAAAAAAAACGGCAATTTCTCAAATATTGAATATAAAAATCTGAAAAAATTCACATAAAGTACCTTTTAGTAGTATTTGATATAATCAATTATGATACATAAATCAATTATATAATCAAATCTGAGATAGTCGAAAAAAAAGTAGCCGAGTTGACGGAGAATCCCTCATATATTAAAAATGTGTGTCAATTAAACAAAGAAAGCGATAAATTAAATTATCTGAAATAATGAATCTATGGATTAGGTAGAAGTGTTGAGGGATTTTGATGCAGAAGCTATATATAATAAACACTTTACTAAACTAAAACTACTACACTAAAAAAAAATTTACATATTTCGACAGTATGATACCCAAAGAATGTTCTGACCAAAGGAAAACTCAAAATTCCGAATATTTGCAGAGTTATAGCATCTGGAGCGCGGGATCATTATGCGGTCAGGTAACGAGTCGGGCGCTCGGACCATTAGAGACAGAACGACCTTCGCTTCACAATATTTTTCCCTGATTACCTTTTGTAATCTTGATTACCCTGATTACCTGGTGTTCCAGGGAATATTTTGGAACGCTCTGCCACTCCTTTTCATGTGAACGTCATTATATATATAGCGTGAAACCCTAGGTATGCGAAAGGAAACGTTGCTCGAGCAGTAGAATCAGTTTAGCTCGATAGTTTGTCGTGAACGGTTGAATTTTCAAAACTGAAATGCCGAACTATTTGAAAGGAACGCGAGGTAATATAGCTCGGAACTGCGCCAAAAAAACGATTCCGAGGAAATCAATTCGTTGATGAGAGAGAGGGAGAATTCCGGGCCGAGTACAAGTGACGGTATCAGCACAAGTGCTAAAAAACTAAAGACTCGCCTCGGGATCTCTATTCCAAGCACAAAAGGCTTCGCATTTTGCGTTAGCTCTGGTTGCAAAAAGATCTACTTCCGGAACTCCGAATTCCTTAACAACTCATTCGAATGCAAAATTCACCAGCTCCCATTCTGTATCGACGTTTCGATTTCTAGATACCCGATCTGCGTCTTCGTTACTCGACGACTTTATATATGAAGCAAAAACTTTTATTTCTCGAGCTTCACACCATTTCCATAATTCCTTTGCTCGGCTAATTAACCCCGGATATTGGACTCCGCCGATACGGTTTATATAAGAAACCGCTGTTGTGTTATCAACACGCAGCAAAACTTAAACTCCGTGCAAATCGAAGCAAAAACATCAGAGAGCTATGAATGCTGCTGTAAAAATTTCTCTCTGAAAGGCTTTCAGATATACATCGCTATATTCTATTGCGGGACTATAAGCCATTAGCATACCTACGAGTCGGAAAAATCCACGTATTTTATATAGTCTTTCTCAAAAACAGCTGAACTAGTGCCCTTGCGCTTTCTCTTTTTTCGTTGGGAAGTTCTAAAAACATATCGGTGGTGTTGATGTTAAAGCCTAAAAACGGGCAGACTTGCGCTGGCTTTAAAATATTCTTCTTGTAATTTATAATGAATCCGAGAGATTCGAGCATATCGACTGACTCAGCAAGATTTCTTGAACAGCTTTCATAACTCTCCCCGATGCACAACAAGTCGTTTAAACTTACCACAGACTTGGCATCTTTTGTAAAAATATATGGCGCTGTTCGGCAAGCACGTGAACTCGAATAATTACCTGTTAAAAATAAAACGTAAAAGCTTCTGACTGTCTTCATCTACTGGGACCAAATAATAGGCGTTTTTCAAATCGATTTTTGCCATGAAATCGTATCGAGTGACAATTTTAACCGCAATTCTCCAATCCTCCATTTTAAAATGTTCAGTCTCTAAAAATTCGTTTAGCTTTTTTAGATTCAAAACAAATCGGTGAGAGCCATCATATTTGGGTACTAAAAAATAGGTCGACAAGAACTGCCCTTTAATAGGACGGCAGGCTTGAATAGGGCCGAGCTCCAATAATTCGTTTATTGCTTGCACGAACTGTTGAGATCCGACTTGACCTTGACAAGTCGGACCTTGTGGCCACTCTTTTGGAATTACCGGCTTAACAGTTTCAATTTTATACCCTCTTATGCAATGCACAACGAATCTTTGGGTGATTTTTTCCCATTCGGGAACAAAATAACGAAGCCTGCCTGCCAGTTTTTTACCCTTACTTCTTCTTCCTCAGCGACCTCGTGTCCGCTGGTTGTGGATGTTCCGCAGACGATTCTTCTGCTGTGCCCGTCCTTTCAGCCTTGCTGGTTGTATCCCACCTAATTGGCCTTCTGGAATCTCGCAGGTGGGCTTTTCCAACTTACCGAAGCCGAATTGCTCTTTTTAAGGGGAGGTAGTTTCGGTGATGCTGACTTTAGTGGCTATGGTTTTAAATCCAAGCCCGCTTTCTCGACTGCCTTGGCTGATTTCAATTTCCTCGACAAATCCTCGCCGAAGAGATATTTATCAGTTTCGATCTTTCCCAAGATCGTTTTCGCTCGTTTATTCAAACCTGGTAGAATATATGCCTTTCGGGCCACTGACTCCTTATGATGGAGGTCAGCCATCAGTTTCCCTGCGTCACACATACACTTGAGCAACTCGTTTCTGTCCAGGCCCTCTTTTTTTTCGTTTAAGAGCAACGTGATTGCTGATTCCAACGCAGACATCGTTGAGCTAACCAAATATTACGCATCAATGAAATGTTTATCCCGCTTCAGCAATGCCTCATTCAATGACGAAATGATCTCCACATTCAAGATTGGAACATCCAAAGGATAATTTCCCTCCCGAGAATAGATCTTCAGCAATTCTGCTCGAACCTCTTCCTCCAAGCCGGAATTAATCCATGCCTTCCACCGTGACGCTAAGTCCGAATGGATCTGGAACTCCTTCGGCTTGTTCACAGAAGAATCGCTGTCCAATATTTGCAGTGTTTCCTCATATATTGCATCCTCATCTGACGATGCTTCGATGAACTCTAGCTCGTCTCCTGGGCTATCTTGTTTTTCCGACTCACTGTTCGGATCATCTACAAGATATTTACCCAATATTAGTCCATGGATAGAAAACAGGCATTTGTGATAAAAAAATATGATCATGGAGGCCATCGATACTAGGCAATTGTCTTATCTAGGAATAAGCTCTAGCCATATTGCATTACACAACCATTGTGTCGCCTCAAATTTGCGTGGACATAACCTCAACGGGCACGTGGCACACGGCAATTGTCTTATCCATAAATAAGCTCCAGCCTTGCCGATTTTTTCAGGTTGTAATAATGATCTTCCAACTTTTTAAGTTTTTTATACATTTTTTTTCCATTACGGACTCCTCCACCGACTTTTTATTATTGTCCTTCGACATTTTTCTCTTGCGAAAAAACAATTTATTACTTTACTTCTTTGCACGATGTAACTCTAAACCTTCACTTTCGGCACGAAAAAACGTTATGAGGTGCACACGTTCCATTTTTTTGTAACTTTGAATATTTCGTGGAATTTTGGCTGCAAGTAGACAGTACTACCTTTGTAATCTCGAGACGAAGATATAAATTCTGGTCAATATCTCTTTTTTTTCATAATGCTTGTCTTCGTCGCTGGCAGAGCACATTTTTGTTTTCGTTTCCTATTTCAAAGTTGTAGACCAATTTTTAAATTGTTGCCCCATTGGAAATTTTCAAAGCATTTGCACAAGTCAAAATTTGTATTTCAATTCAAATGCATCTGCGCTTAATTAACTGGTATATAATATCATTATAAAGATATTATAAAACAAAATTCATCCAGCGATGCATTTTAAATCATGCGCAGAGAACAAAAACTTAAAAATAAGTTCATCAGGGTATTTAAAGGTTCACTTTAAGATTTCAATGGTATAACATCGAAAGCGATGAAAACAAATTTAAAAATTATTTGATGCCATTCGTTTTTCCCAACGTTATTAATGAAATCGGAAAGGCGAAATAAGTTTCAGTTATGAAATGCTTGGGTACGTTAACGGAAAAGTGCATAATCAAATCGAGTTTTAAAAATTTTCAAGCGACCGATCGGGTATGTGAATGGGATATCATCCCTCCTCCTATGTCGATATATATTCGCTGTTCGGAAGCACTTTGGAATGCCATTATTTGCTAAGGAATTGTGCAACCAATGATGGTCGAGGCAATACGTTGTAGAAAATCATCGATCGTTTAAAAAATTGGGTTTGGAAATTAATACCACAACAGGCTCCTTGATATCTGTAGTACAAACCGTGGTTTCTAAAAAAACCAGTTTCTGTTCAAGAAAAAAGAAAGAAGGTGATTCCATTGGCAAAACAATTAATAGAATTGACGAGTAATGCGTGTGGTCCTCGTTTCGAAAGCCGAATGGAAATTTTAAGAATGATTAGTCAATCTTGGAGTGAAGGGTGCGAAGTGAATGTTATAAGGATGAATAACCTTGGCGAATCCGAAATGAGAGAAAAAATAGATGAACGTTTTTCCACCACCTCACTTCCTGAAATGGACCCTAGTTCACAGGAAATAAATCATTCGAAGTGCATATCTAACATACAGAGACCCACGCCGATAAAACTGCCTGATCGACCATCCGGACATCTAGCAACGAGTACCGTTAGGAAAAGCACAGAAAAAAAGAAGACGAAGAAAACCGAATTTCAAAATAAGAAAACATACGAACAATATAGACCTTCTACAGTTTTTGTCATTTAATGACAAAAAATAGAGGCTGTACAAAAAGGAGAATACCACATTGTTGAGAAGGATATTGATCTCAACAATATACGGGATTCTCTCATGGACAAGTCGGTGAATATAAAATTAATCGAGCCATATTTTGAAAAAGAGACATTTTCTTTACTTACTCGAGCAATCGAAGAAAAAAAAATACCGGTGTATTCACCTGCGGTGTATGCAACAAGAGCACAATAGACAAATGTGTGTTGTGTGACCAATATCTGTTATGGCACCACTTTGAGTGCGTGAACTTGAAGTGAGCGCCGAGATCCAGTACATGGTTTTGCCCCCAGTGCAAAGATTAAAAATAATCGATTTTCGTGTTCATTTTTTCCTATACTTTCTTTTCTCGACTATTTTCATTTACGCAGTAAAGACGATTTTCTTCTCTTGGAATCGTGTCATTAATATATAAACACAGTAACAAAATTGCAGACGTCGTTGTGAAGTCGAGTCACTGCAATAGCTGTGAATCGAAAAAAGGTATGGAACACACGATCGAATATGCACAGTGGTATGAGAAGCATCAACTAGTTTGTACTGCTAATCATTCAGGTAGTGCTGGAAAAATGGAGGTTGACGGTATATGTGAGATGTTTTTACGATCACTCGAAAAATTTGCTGTGCACTACGGTTTTTACATCGGTGATGGCGACACTAAAACTTTTAAAATATTGCTCGATACAGCACCGTATGGTAAATATATACGGTGGACGTATATATTTACCATACGTAATTTACCATACGTATATATTTACCATACCAAATTTCAACACGATATTATTATATATACTAAATATAAAGACTTTGTGGTCAAAAGTTGGAGTGTGTATTACACGTTGCGAAAAGAGTTTTCAAGTGTGCTAAGGACGCTAAGAAAATTCTTATACAAAAGAGAAAAGATGCAAAGAAAGACGCTAAAGAACCTTCAGCAAAGAAAAAAAAACAGCTAAGAAAGTTGTAGTAAAGAAGAAAAAAGCTGTTATAAAAAAAGTTCCTGTCGTAAAAACCCATGATTTATCAATAAAATTGATGAAAGAATTATCAACAAATTACGCATTGACAATTCGAAGACACCCGAATTCTATTGAAAATATGCACAAGGTGATTTGGGCAGGATACTACCATACAATTTTAACCAACAGCAACCTACAGCATACGTATTGTTCAGACTCATGGTGCAAGTACAAGAAAGCGGTGAAAAACAATCAGATAAAAACTTTTAAACATCCTCCTGCTCTTGTTGAGGATGTTCAAGAGATTTTAAAACCCATTTATGAAGATCTGACGAGGAACGAGTTATTGGAGCGATGCCTTGGAGGAAATACTCAAAATACCAACGAGAATTTCAACAGCTGTGTCTGGGAAATGGCACCGAAACACGTTTTTACGGGAAGAAAAACCGTGGAAATTGCTTGCCAAACAGCGGCATGCATTTATAACGAAGCGTTACAATCAGTTTTGAAAATTTTGGAGGTGATGGGTGTCAAACTTGGCTCTATCATCGCTCAATATGCCGATAAACGCGACAGTGATCGCGTACGCACAGGGAACCGCCACAGCTCTGAAGTGACTAGGTCGAGACGAAGGGAAGCTATTTTGGAGGAACACAACTTCTACGAGAAATCAGAAGGTCCATTGTATTGAGTAAGCATCGCCAATTAACCCGAGGTAATGTTTTTTTATGATTTCTCTACAACCAAAATTTTAAACGCGTTTATCTGAAAACAAGATCTTTCGGTGCCTTGTTGATGAAATTTCGAAAACTATCCGGCCGATTGTCATGAAATTTGAATGAAATATTCTTCATAGTTATAGCTATAGCGCATATCCGATTTTTGAAATTTTGATTTTCAGTATTTTTTTTACTTTTCGAAAAACGTGCGCCATTTTGTTATTTTTGCAAATATAAAAAAATTGATGATGTATGCTATAGTCACTGACATACTGAATCTGAAACAGTTTGATTTATTTGTTTCAGATGACCCGTCTCGGAGATAACATTAACAGGCCGCGAAAATAACACTTTTACACACGTTTTTCGATGCTATTGTTCCATTATAATAATTGTTGAACAAAATTAAAAAAAATTGTTTTCATCTACTTAAAAGATGTTTTTATTACATAGAATCCATTTTATCCCACAATTTTTAGTGAAAATCCTCGAAAAAAAATCGCGAAAAAAGCCTATTTTCGAGACTCTTAAAGTGAGAAGACGCATTAATTAGAGTACTGTTATTTTAATATACTAGGGTTTATCCCGCGCGCTATTGCGCGCGAACGATTATGTGGTAGCGCTGCAGCGATCCTTTTACAAAATCGAATCAATTCAATCAAAATTATGATTCTTAATAAGTGATATCTTATAACTTACTTATTATTTTATGTTCATAGTTCTATTCCAAAGTTTGAATCCCCCCCTTCCTGTTTTCGGCTTCG
>JABMBV010003845.1:0-10955 GCA_018906735.1 Mesochorus sp. PSUC_FEM 10030011 | reverse complement strand
CCGTTTTCATAATTAACAGTATACATAGCATATGTGATGTAATTGGCAAACTTTATTTATTTGACATCTTTTTGTCAAGATTTTATTTGACAGCTTTTTGCGGGGGGGATAAATGTACTTGTCTCACTTTTTGTACACCACTCTTGGTGTTTTTTTGGGGGGATTTGGCAACTTTTTGCAAAGTTTTCATCAACAGTTTTGTTTTATCTTTTAAACATTTTCATGCGTTTTATGAAAACTTTCCATATTGAACAGCACAAAAAAAAGAGACCTCAAGCTGTCACAAGTGTAGCTCACGTACGATTATCGCAGGTAAGAAGTTTTTTAATAATATTATTTCACATTGAAGCCATGCTCGAACTTTTGTACTAGCCATTAATGATCGAGTGATTATCAGATTATGTTGAAATGCACTGTTCAAGTTTATGATATAATGAACACTATTTAAATATAAGGTATTGGTAGATTTGATAGTGAGAATTGATTTTCAACCCTCCTCCTTTTTCATCCGGGCTTGGGACCGACAATGGCGGAGTTTCTAATATCGCATAGAGCATAGAGCAAAAATGTCGGAATTATTTTCTTTCTAGATAATTTGTTTGGATGTTTAACACCTCAGTTATTATTTGTTCATTTGTTCTAGAAAGAACATGTAACTGTTTTTAGCATTTCTCGGCCAGCTTCTTTTTTCAATTCTCATATCATCGGCAAGAATCCACATGGATGAACCAGACCTTAACATACTTGTACAATGACCTTGAGTGATGATGGAACCGTGATGAAATAGAGCGCTCTTGACTTTAAATTTTTTTCCACAAATTGTAACTGAAGTAGTCGGAATACCTTTAATAGAGCAATCGATTTTTGAATATTTCAAAGTTTGTTCATCTACTGACATCAACACAAGCTGTAGAATAATAACCTTTGCCGTCGCTAAAATACTGTTATTTATTAATTTGCGCACAGCACCACAAGAAGCGCACTGATCTTCGATCGAGTACCACTTAGACAAAGTGTAGTCAATAATCTCTTGCAGAACGAAAATTTTTTTCTTTTCAGGTAATGTTAATAATAATATACTATTTGATTGTTCTTCAATGGTTGTTGTGTACTGACATGTATCACATCGAACTCTTGAAGTTAATTTATGTTCAACAGCGTTTTTAATGGCAACCGATTTATTGCATAGAGCTGCACAAAATTCTGATGCATCTCGTTGTTTTAGTTCAATAAATATCTCGCCAGCATATTCTCTTACAGCAAGTGAATTTAAGTTTCTATTTCGTCCGATGTATGTCTGAAGTAGAACTGCTAGTGCATTTTGTTGTTCATCAATGCTACCTGCGTTACGAAGTTCTTCTCTGATATTTCCACAGTTAAACATACACTGTATTATACTGTTAGCGTAACATGAAACATTGTCTAGATTTTCGAGTCCATTAATGTGCCACGTGGTCTCATTTGGTTTACTTTCATGTTGTGGATACTGACATTCAGTTGCGTTTTGAGGCACTGCCCAAAGTAAATCTGGAACCTTTGGTCCTCGTTGCTTTGAAAATTTTATTTGCGCTAGATCTGGACGATACTGTTGCCGTAAGCGATTATATTCAATTATCGCAAGTTCATGTGCTTTGATAGAAAATGGATCAAAATTAATCAAATGAACTCCTTCAAGTGTTGTCACGCGTGAGAGAGCTACATAAATTTGTCCGCAACTAAATATTGAATTCCCAGCATCTATTACAGCGTTCTTTAAACTTAAACCTTGACTCTTGTGAATCGTTATGCCATAACTTAAGCATAGTGGAAATTGTTTTCGGATAACATATACTTTATCCATTATTATAAATTTAACACTTACACGCTCGATTTCATATTGCACTCCCGATGATAAAATAATTTTTATTTTTTCTACATCATGTGAATCCAGTGTTCGAGAAACCGAAACAACTGTTCCAATTGTACCATTAACAAGACCTAATGTTACATCAATATTTCGTCGCAGCATAACTTTTGCTCCAATTTTAATGGTTATATTCTTCGCAAGGCCAGCTGTGCGAGAACTGTCATCATCATCGCGAGCTAATATCTTGGATGCTTTAGCTTTTATGTAAGGAGCACATTCTATAGAATCTTGCGCAATTAAATGGATTTCTTCCAAAGCTATGCGATTAATCATGCATTCGTTCAGAACATCACACAAATGTCGCGTGGGCAGTAGGCAAACAGTATCAGACGGTAATTTGTCGATATAGTTACCCAACTCATGTACTCTGTCGTAAAACTCCGTCGTTGTAAACTTTATCTTTCTCGATTCCAAAATATTAACATCCTCAGTAGTTACGAATCCCAAGCGAACTCGAGAAAGCAGTTCCCGATAGAAAGAATCATTCTTCTGGCGCATATTAATTGTAAGCTCATCATACTCAAATAAAATGGTCCAAATATCTGCAATTCCTAGCGATTGTAATAATTGTTCAGCTTTCGTTGTAGAAAGTTTAATATACGCCGGTTCTTCACGTACGGGTGGGAGTTGAAGGAGGTCCCCAAATAGCAAAATATGCTTTTTACCAAACCACCCATCGTCCACGTTACATGTGTTAAAAATTTCCGTTAATCGTAGATGTATGTACAACAGAATTATATTTGATATCATTGACACTTCATCTATAATAATAAGAGAAACGTCTTTTAATTGATCGCGAAGAGTTTTTAAAACTTGATCGGAGAGTTCTCTATATTTTGGTGTTTGACCGTGTTCAACGGGTAATTGAAATAGTCTATGCACTGTTAAACCATCAATATTAAAAGCGGCAATACCCGTGGGAGCTGTTACAGCTGTATCTTTTGCAGTAATTTGTTTAATCCAACATCGAAGGGTCTTAATCAAAAAGCTTTTCCCAGTTCCACCTTCTCCACTAACATATAATCTAAAAGTCTTATTATGGGAATTTATAGCATCGGCGACCTTGTCGAATATGCGTTTTTGATCTGTATTCAGTTCCGAAATCATTTGGGAAACATTAACCATCTCTTCATTTTTATCAGCCATATCAATAAAGTCCTTCATAGCTTCGTCAACTTCAATAGGATTGCACTCTAATGGTATATCATCTTCATTACAGTTTTTTCGATCTGAATTTTTTTCTTCTTCATCGTTTATCGCCATTTGCTTGTTTACCAGATCCTTAGCACGATTTAAGTTTTCCTTTATTTCAGTCAATCGTCCGTGGTACTGTAAAGCCTCCGTCATCTTTGAATGAATTGATAAAAATGACTCTGCATAAGTATTATATCCGTTTTTAAGCTCTCCGACGTCTCTCCATGGTTGAAAGAGCAATAAAAGAGCGTAAAAGTATTGTTCTGGTTGAGTATTAACATCATTCGTATAATGATTAATAAGATAACCTCTACGGCGTCGTTTCAAAAATTTGCCATCATCCAATGGGTAATATTCTATTTCATCGTTGCTTGGTTTAGTATACGTTATATCGTACCACTTAGCGAAATCATACAAATTCATTTCATGTAATTCAGCAGGCCTCATTGCATAATAGTAGTCTACCAGATCTCGATAGAAAATATCTGTCGATTTTTCATCCATAGCTTGAATTTCTTTGTAAGGCTTTAGTTTTTTATTTCTCAAAATATTGACATCAACCCATCTAATAGTAGTCGATGGATCAGTGCCATACAACGAAAATCCTAAGAGAGTATCAGCAGCTTCAGGAGCTCCACATTCTCTGTTACATAACATGCGCAATGCAACATTCCACAAACGACTTGTCAATGACTTTGTAGAATTTATTTGTTGAAAAATGTCAGTTGTATAACTTTTCTCTGCTTTAGAAATGTATTTAGTGCAGTACCATGTTAACAATGAAGATTTCTCTCCAACGAATTGTATATCCATATTGCCCTCCCAAGCAGTAAGTATTACGGGACTATAATCATTAATGCAGATCTTGGGAGATCGTACAGTCTGCTTTTCGATTTTAATTGTTTTCTGCCAGCTACAGAACAGGTAACGTCCCTCATCACGAACATATCGGTAATTGGACGAGGGAAACCAAAGCGGCAAGCTCGAATGATACGGGTTTTAACCTTTTTACTACGCAAACAGTAGGTATTATGATTGTGGAACTGGTGTTTCATAACACGTCGATGCAATGTCGGAGATACATTTTTGTCGGGTATTCTACAAGTAACGTGTTTCGATATAAATTCGGTAACTTCTTCCTTCGAAGATTTTCCTAGAATAGGTGCATCTTTTACCCAAAGTAATAGATGAAAATGTTGAGTACCTCTAGTTTGATATTCCCGTCTCCAGAAGTAATGTGTTACTTCGCCAATAGGATTAGATTTTGAACATATGAAATTCAGCATAGCTCGAAATTTGTTGTCCATAAATCTTGATACAGATACTGGGTCAGCAGCAATTAATGAATTAGCTGTCATCGTAGCCATCGAAGGATTTACTTCGCGGATATATTGTATCATGTCAGACCATAAATATTCACTGGGACTTAATGTAAGAAACCATGTGGCTGGACCGTAATGTTGAATCATACAATTTAAATCGGATCTTGGCTTACGCCAAAATTGTTCCGTATTTCGCAGTCGACCAAATATGGTATTCAAATTTCCTTCAAGTTCTCCTTTTGTTAATTGTTCCAAGTAGCTACCAGCAGTGTATCGCCATTTAGCATTAGTTACGTTCATTTTGTGAAATATACCACTATTTAACTGGCGAATATTATTATCATGCAACAAGAAAAATAAATACTGTTGATTTAATCGAAATTGTGGGTGCTTAGACATTAACTTAGCCTTGATAAATTCGAATTCAGTAAGTCGAACGACCCTCTCTTCACGTTGACCATTCACACCATACGGATACAAGTCTGGATAACATTTTAAGTCAAGAGCTTTATAACGATAGTCTAAAGCCAAGTCTTGAATCTTCAACATTTGGTAAAGCTCCGTTGTTGTTTTATTGATTTTATCGGAGTACATTGGATGAATAGTAAAGTGCTCATAGAACTCATCAGATTGTGACCTCTGAGTTAGCATCGCTTTATTGTATTTTGAATCAATTAGCTCTTTTCCAATATCATCAATATTTTTATCCTTATTGACTATATTATGAACTGAATGATCTTTTCTCTTTTCCGGTTCACTTTGATCACAGAGTGGATCATCCGTGAGTTTATATTCAATGTTTGGTAAATTTTCGCCTAATAATGAACTTTCTGACTTCGGTAACTGGATTTCTGAGTATAATGCATTATTTTCCTTAAGCCACACCAGGGCATTAAAAACATTTCGTACATCAACTAAATTTTCCCAAACTATTTTCGACTTTGTAGGAATTCCTCGTATTAGTATGTAGAGTTCGTGTTGATGATTGAGTGGTTCCGTTGCGGGGCAAATTTTTTGAAGAGTTTGTTCCATTGGCAACGGCAAGTGAAACGTTCTCCCGATAACTTTTTTATTCAAATCCTTATGTGGCATATTTTTTTTTGCAATTGTACCCATGCTTTGTACTACTTGAAATGCTTTAGCTCTTTGGATTAGTAGTTTCTCGTACTCATTCAAATGTGAAATTACTTCAGGAACTTTTTTAACAATCAATTTATTTAAGATGCAGGTAGGTGGTAGTTTTCCTGAGCGAAATTTATTGAGGCAGTAATGACAAACATATTCAGCATCGATTTCTTCATTTCGGGCATGTCTCATCAAGTCTTTCCAATATGGAGATACTATGCGACTTTTAAGATTTTCGATAACAAAGTTTTTCGCAGGATATACAGGCGAAAGAAGGCGTATCCATCGAACTTTTTATCAATGATTCAAATGCCTTTGAATGTGTGTTCATTATGGAGTCCTCATTCAAATCAATTTCACTACTGGTTTTAAATGTCTTAGAAGTTTGTTGAGCTTGCAATGCGATAGTTCGTAAAATTTCAATATTTGTCGTATTTAAAGCATCGTCTAAATCATATAATTTATTTAGCGACAATTGAATTTTATAAAATAGTCTTTGCATCATACGGACTTTTATAAAATGTGGTGACAAGATTTTAACAGATATAAATAGAGATTTACAAATTGTAGGAACGATGTAACACGTATGACTATGACCTAGTTTGTCATCACGATGTTTAACGGTGCACTTATGAATCTTGGATAATGTTTTTCGAATATTTTTTAATGAACAGCTTTTGATGGTTTGAAGAAAAAGATAATAAGTATCAATAAGCTTTTTATCTACATCTTTACATAATGAAGAGCACATCCATGATATCTTTTTTTTTATAACAAGTAAGTGGTAAAACATTTATTGCTTGCCCAAATTTATTCATCACAATAGGTTCTGAAAAACGTAGAGAATCATAAGCAGTTTCGGCGAAATATGCCTCAGATGATGGTATGCTTTCTCACCGAACCACATAAGATAGTTACTTTATTTTCGGTTGTAAGTTTGATACATTGAGATAGCTGTGTCAGAATGACTTCAACTTTCTCTTTCATGCATTGCAAATTTTTTTTAAGTTCATATAAGTATTTTTCTCGTGTATGTAAGCACCATTTTATAATCCCCTCAGCTTCTATATAACTCTTAATTGATGTTTTACCAACGATTCCTTTATTCAGGTAAGTAACATACTGCTCTTTCGAAAGTAATGGTCTCAATACGTTAATTTTTTTTCTAACTTGTTTATATTTGAAACAAATTTTGCTTGCAGTTTTATATGCAACCTTAGCCATGTTATCTACTTTTCACGATGTAATGTGTTTAAGTCGTTTTTCATCATGCTTGAAATCCTGTTGAACATGTGATAATTTTTGCTTGTCTTCTTTTTTTCGAATTACTCGCATTTTGCTTTTTTCTTTTGGCTAATATTACTTCACGATTTTTAATATAATATTCATTGTTTTTTCGTTTTTTTATATCGGATTTGGATACAACACTATTTTCGTTCTTATGTATTTGATGGATTAATTTACCACGTTCATTCAACATATTTAATTCTATTTGTTCGATAGATTTGAGCTCTTTTTTGTGGAGTTCACTGGATCCTTTTTGAATCAATTGCAATTGTTGCTCTTTCTGATTATTTTCTCGATTGCTCGTATATTGCTTCTTTCTTTTTGCTAATATCGCTTCACGATTTCTTATATAGTCTTCGTGTTTTTTACGCTTTCTTTTGTCGGTTTTCGTTTCAAAACTGATTTTTTTATCGTTTACTTCATGATTATTTTGAAGGATTGATTGTTGATGATCGCACAACCGTGTCGATTGCGTATTTACATCAGTCGAATTCTGAATATTGCACTGTTTAGTTTCGTAAGGCATTTCCAAACGAAAGGTTTTGCTGAAGAACGATTCATCTTCGTCAATAGCAATACATTCACTTCTTTCTGTTTTGAACATGCTTGAAAAAGAACATTTTTTGTCTCCGACCTTAGCTCGATTGTTATGTGTTTTTTGTATTCGTGACATACTTCCTTTTTTGTCATTGTGTTCAATGTTTATGCTTGATATATTTTTTGAAGTCCTTATTGTTTTCATTGGCGCTAAAGATCCTTTTACTGATAATTTTTGAATTTCAATATCATTCTTAGCGTCTTCATTGTTACAGATGGGTTTTTGCGGTGTTGCTATAATAATATTCGTACGTGTTTGACTCAATCTTTGTTGTGCCTCATCGCAAACTGTCATATGTTTTTGCAATACCATTGATGATGGTCCTGAAATAGGATAAACCGATTTATGAATGGTGGGAAAATGTTCAAGGATGTGGTTTTTAAAGATTTTTAGTAAATGCGATCGCATTACGGAAGTCTTATACTTAACAGTTTCAGGACTGAACCCCTTAAATAGAGAAACTGCAAAAGCAATTGCAAAAACACCGCAATCTTGTGAGTTGGGTTGTTGCTGCACCATCGGGAATTTAACATTATCGATACAATAGAATGGGAACAATTTTTGTATATACAATATGTGATGCTCATGTAATTGTTGTTTGTTTAATGAATCATAAATATATACCGTTTTTGTATCATAATAGCAGCAGACCCAGTGGCCGTTTGCATTCGTTCTGAAATTGTCACAGCTGTGAAGAATTTGGATATGTTTTTTATTTGGGGCAATTGCATTGATCAAATGAGGTAATTGTACCTTCCATGTGCTTTGCATATTCAATTCAGGATCTGCAGCTTTGAGCAATTCTGCGAATCGATCAATATGTTGATCCTGTAACCATCGGCCGAGCGTTATTAATTCTTCAAACGATAAACGGAAGTCATCGTTTGGTGAGAAATTGACCGATTTAAAAACCATAGTTGGAGAAGGTTCAAGATAGAACGATTTTTCTTTTATCTGGGTAAACAACAAACACTTTTATTAATTGACTTTGGCCAATACGCCCTCTATTAACACTTTGCGTATACAAAACGATCTATCTATATAAATGTAAATATATAAGCTATGGATACACAACAGATTTTTCTGTCTTTATAAATGTTCAGTATATATATACACTTTCTCAAACAACTATTGAATATTGATGGATATATTTTTGTTTTATTTATACGCTTGTTATAATTTAATATTACACAGCAGCTTTTCAATTTATAGGCGCACAGCAGCCTATTTGAGAAGCACGATAGCTTTCTCTAATTTTACGGCGCACAGCAGCCGTTCAAACGAAGCACAATAGCTTCTTTTATTGCCAGCGCACAGCAGCTGTTTGAAAAGTGCACAATTTATTATAACACTACTAGACAGACGCACGATTATCTTTCGATGACAGCAATATCTCCGGGTATCTGAAAAAAAGAAGAAAGAATCTTTCTAGTTTTCAACAGAGGTTATGTTGGACAGAATATATTGGTGTATTTTTGTAAGTCTAGCACCATAACCTCCCGAACATGTTCGTTTTTTCAAGCTCTATTGAACTTATGTTAATATTTGAACATATATATAAATATAAAGCTTCCAGATGATACAAAACACCTTTTTAATAATAATCACGTCGTTTATCAAATTCTGTGATGGAAAGTATTGATGAGAATAACGAAAGACTGGCACTCAAAACAAATAAGTAATAAGGTATAGTCGGATATGGCAGCACATAAAAAACCATAGATGGAATTCGTAACACGATAGCTATAGTGACAGCCGGTATGTCAGGTTTCTTCTGGATCGAAGCGGCTCCAGGTTTTGATTTTTGGAATATAACCGCGAATTTTTTCGAGCTAATATCTTAGCGTTACTCAGAATGTTAATGTTCACTAAATAGGAAAATTCGAAAAAAATATCCTTGCCAAAAACATGAAAAGTTATATACTTTATATGCGCGATTTAAACTACGATTCGTTTAAGGGAAGGAAAACGATGCACAGACTTACAAACTGAGTTCTATTTTGAAAAATCAAGCCAACCTTAAATACTGTTGATCAAATTTTCATCACTGTTAACTGCCCAACTACTTCCATCTTTCCTCCATCGATGCATGAAAAAATTCATTCATGGGTCTTCGCAGGATAAGAAGATTTTCATTTTTAGTCAGCGATGCATGAGAAAATTGTTTGCATCGATTGTGATCCAGTCACTCTTCGGCGCAGGACAAAATTTCTCATCCTATCGGTCAGCGAAGAAATGTTACAGTGCAAGATGTTGTTTCGTGAATTCTGGATGAGTCTACTATTAGTTTAATTTAATTCTACGAGTCTAGAATTCAGCGTGAACTATCGGTAAAGATATTTTTTTTAAAGTTCCAGTGATTAAAGAAGCTTTTTTCCTTCTTTCCTTTTGTGACACACCGCAAAACTACGTCGATAATCGAATCGTCTTCTTATATTTGAAATTAACAGCGAATTTTTGTTTCAGAAAACCGACCAGCCCGATGGCAACGGGCTGGCAGGAAAGTTCGATTGCGGCGGGAAATGGCAAGGCAGCGCCTTGAACACCTTCTTATGGCGATGGCAAATCCGCCGCAAAAAAACATGGTCGAAGATGCTGAGCGATGCAAATATAGTTGCTAAAGGTTATAATAAATAAAATAATTCACAGAAATAAAAAAACAGTAGTTTTTTTTACGATTATACATTTATTTTTTTTATAAAACTAATACAACGAGAAAATAAGAATTAATTCAAGTAAAATTAAAGAAAGTAAAAACAAAAGAAATTAAAGTCCTCGTCGTCCCCGTCCTCTTCTGACCAAACGGCCACCTCGATATGGGTTGGACATGTCGTACAACAAGTTAATCATTCGGATCTGTGCGTTGGCCCAGTTCCGCGCCGCCCTGGCGGGATCGTACCGCCATCGCCCACGTACGCCTAGAAAAAATAAAATAGAAGTACCGTTAATAGAAATCGTAGTGCCGCTAAAATTGAGATTAATTTCTAGAATAAAGTAATTAGAAATACACTATTGACAATGGCTATATGAACTTGAAAGAGAGAAACGTTAAAGTATGCAAAAAGACATTCAATGAACTTTTTATGACTCAGAACGGAGAAAAACGGACAAGATTTTGCATGCGACCGTAGCGAAAGAAAAAAAAATTATTTAAAAAAACCGAATTACGCTTAAATTTATTTACAGGCAGAGTAAACACAAGGTTTTCGTGCAACGTGCCACTGAGGAATGTACAACAACATCATGCGTTGTAAAATATTTTAGCTGACCAATGCAATGAAAAAATTTCTCCATTGACCGATGGAATAAAAAAATGTTATCCTGCGCCGGACAGTGATTGAACCACAATCTATGCCAACAATTTTCTCATGCATCGCTGACTTTGTTGGCTGACCGATAGGATGAAAAATTTTGTCCTACGCCAGAGAGTGACTGAATCACAATCGACGCCAACAATTTTCTCATGCAGCGCTAACTAAAAATGAAAATCTTCTCATGCTGCGAAGACCCATGAATGATTTTG
>JABMBV010003834.1:0-10958 GCA_018906735.1 Mesochorus sp. PSUC_FEM 10030011 | reverse complement strand
TTTTAATGAAAACGAATGAAAAATTAATTATTTAAATTTCTTAAAGTACAGAACAAGTTTTATTTCCTGTAACCATTTTCTTCTTTGTTTAGACCTTTATCATTTTTTGAGCTGTTAACAGGTGATGTTTATATTTTTCTAAAATAAGTTTCTAAAATAAGTGGCATTGTCAATTGCTAAAAACATGAACTCATTAATAAGTTTTGATAATGATCAAACGAGCGCTCAATAACTAATGTCAACGGCAATTAATTATAAAATTCATAATACATTTTCATTCTAATGGGCACTAAAATAAAAATAATTTTTTATTAGATGGAATTCTATCTGAATAATTTAATATATTATTTGAAAAAAAAATTAAAGTCGCTTTTTTTGTTCTTTTAAGTCGTAGAGTAAAGTTAAAATTTTAAATGAACTGTATATATAAATGTACATAAGTAAATATGTTCACATTAAAATTTAAATACATGAAATGCCAAAAAATGTAAAAACAAAAGGTTTTTTTAATTTGAATCTTGAAATTGTCGGTGGTGCTTTAGTTTAGTAACTTTTTTGAAGACGAAGAATTATCCACATTATTCTTTTTTGCTTTTTTTCCTAGTTATTCACGTTTTTATTCGTTTATACATTACAAGTAATGTATAAACGAATAAAAACGTGAATAAAAGTTGGTTGTAGCCTCTCTTTCGTCGAATTTTACCGATCGTATTTCCAAGCTTCTTTAGTAACATGTGCTTCACATCTTCTGACCTTAATTCTTTTTAAGTGTTTTATTGGTGACCAATGTATTTTCGAACTTTTTTCCTTATTTTTTGTGCATCCTTGCCTCTCGCATATTTTTTATCTTCCCCTTTCTACGCCCATTTCTCCCCCAAGAAATCTTCAAAAAATATCCCTCGAAGAGGCTACGTCGGTTCAGACTTTAGTTTTTCGGGCAGAACAAAAATCGACACGAATGTACCTACATCTTTCAAATATTCATATACATTTATCCAACAAAATAAATCTCGTATAGAAATGTCATAACGAATAAACAAAAATCTTATAGTATTTTGCTACACCTTTTAAATCGCCCTCATGAATATAATTATAGTTTAAGAATTCTCCCTTTCTCGTGGCAACATTTATATACCATTTAACTTGAAAAACCAGATAAAACATAATACGTAAATAAACCGTAAAATACCATGATGCCGCGGATTACCGTGACGATTTTTTTTATACGAAGCTGGTGAAAATTCTGTGAAATAGCAGAACAAAATTTTTTACAACTCCATAAAAAAAGATGCTATTGTGACGAGAAAGTATCTCGTCACAACCGACCGAAAATCCGACCAACAGAGATGCACGTCTTCATGAAGTTGCAGGAGACTCGTCACCTGCTTTAATATTTCAGGAACCTGAAGAATATTTAGATGAAGAACTGGCGACGCTTTCGGCCAAGTATATGAATTTTCAAAATTAAAAAAAGAAAAACATATTGAATTCGATTGAACGGCGCAGTAAAAAACTTCGAAATTTCGATGAGCACGACAGTCAGTGATTTATATCTTTAATCTTTTTTTTCGTCTTAAGAATCTTATATTTAAATATATGCTAAAACTGTAAAAACAGCATTATTATTCATATAAGTATAATTTTTTCTTCATATTATCACACTAACTTTTGTCATTTTTATTTTATTATTTTATTTGTTTATCATATCATATTCGTTTGTTCATTATATTAATTTTGTAGTTGGTCATATAAATGGACTATAGTTCAATATCACGTCTTCTTTCAATACCAATGCCTTTTAATGCGATGCTAATTTTCTAATATTTGTTATAATAAATATTATGGATATCGTGTCAACGCACCTTTTTTTTATTTTTCCCAACATACAACTCTCTAAATAATTCAGAAGAATCATTTTTTACCGAATGATTTACAAAAAACGTCCGATAAAACGTAGTAACTATGAAAAAACATACTCGAGGATACGACGAATCATACGATTGATCGATGTACGTAAAGAATCGGAATTTTATTGCTAATACCGACTGTACGCGTGTACTACACGATTACACTTTTGTTTTTTTTTTTTTAAAGAGAAAATAAATTTAAGGCATAGGCACAGGCTTGGGGGGTTCTGGTGGATCAAATTCTCCAACCTGTTCCATGTAATGTGCTTCAGCCATGAAAGGTTTCATTTCCCAATGCATTCGGGATTCCATTGCCGTGGGAACAATACCAAGATCTTCAAGAGTCGGAATATGTTTGACAACAACATCCGACGTGTGTTCCTGAAAACGATGATTGATTGAGGATATCTATTCCGCAGAATATCTGCTTGTTTTATATAGTAAATTTTTATATCGAAATTTCAATTTTAAATCATTCGTTTGCCATTTAAATAATTTTTAATAAAAATAATTATGCCGTTTTTAATCATTTACAACTTGAAATAAAATTAAGATGCAACTTGACATTCGTGGTCAAGCATATTCGGCTTTTTGAGCCAATCGAATAATTTTTCGTTCATGAAATGCTAACAAGTCAAAAGTGAATCACAAATATCTCCACAAATAAATCTGAGCTTTTTTTTACTCCGTAGAAAAATCGAAAAATATATGAAATTTCTAACATTTTTTTTGCTGTGCGTTGACCACGACACACATACTTTTCGATCATTCATTCATGATTTTAGTAACTTACGATACGAATGATAATTAAATGGGACTATCATTCTCAAATATCTTTTTTAAATGATGGGCCAAGTGTCTTTTTTTTAAATTGATTCAGCATTATAAACTTTATCATATATTTAAAATTCGCCAAAAATTTCACGAATTTATATATTTCTTAAACATCCTTAACCCTTTGAGACACAGCGGTCCTCTGTGGGACCAACTATTTCTAAACCGTTTTTTGCGATTTCAAAATCGTTTCCAACCCATTTTTTTGTTATAATATGCTCATGAAATGTTAAAAAATCAAAATTCATTAAATAAGGTTTTATAATTTATAATAATTTGGCGATATCAGTAAATAAAGTCTAAAAAATGACCTTTTTAAAAAAAAAAATCATGATTGAAAAAACGATGAGGTATATTCTAATTAATTTACTAATTTCGAATCTGAACGAAGATTTTGAAAATGAAAAATGGCTGATTCCATATGGCAGCTATAATATTTAAATATTACTGGATTCTGTTAAAATCCAACATTCAAGGATTTTAAGAGTCACTGATTATGAATCTAAATTCGAATTATGAAAATTCGAAATTGCGAATACAAGATGGTGGGCATAAAATAAAAATTTACTGGATTCTACTGAATATTAAAATTTTACAACAGTCATAATGAATCCGCTATTTTGAATTATCAAAAACTGAGTTCATATTCGTAATCAGTGATCCCAAAAATCCCTGAGTACCAATTTTTATGAAAATCCGTTTATCCAAAAAATGTATGCCGCAAAGGGTTAATTATTCGATTGAGGATTTGTTAGAACAAAAAAAAAACGTAACGTACTTTTTCTATGCCTTCCCAATGCATCAGTGCCAAAGGCTTGCCAACAGCGCAAAAATCCAACAGGGAAATTTTTGCTTGAAATAGCAGCATGTACTTGAGATCTAGTCGCCGGTAGCCGTAATCCAGGGCTTGGCGTCTTCCCAATTTGCCGATCCAATCGACCAAGTCGCCCAGTTTGTAACGCTTGGGACTGGAAGAAATATTCGTTTATTTATAATTTTTTTTTTCACATCCTCAACGGATGAGCGAGCACGATAAACGCATTTCGTACTGACCCGACAAACTGATAAGTCTGACCAGCCGTTTTAGGGTCCTTGACGATTGCAGTAATGCCAGCAGCAACGTCTCCAACCCATATCGGCTGCTTTTCCGTCGTTTCTCCCTTGTTCCACAATGGAATACCTCTACGAACGACAGAGAAAAAAAACAATGTCAAAATATTAAACAAAGATCCAAAAAACATGTAAATAAACATGTCTCATATAGAGCTTAAATATTGACATTTATTGTTTAAACAAATTCATTTTGCAAATGTATTGTCAAATTCTTAACGAACGGCCCAAAAAACGTAATTTATTTTTTATGTTTTTTATTTTATACTTTTTATTTATTTTATTTCCATCGTATACTACTGTGATCATTTTTCTTCCTTGTATGCTTTCAAATTTTCACGAGCTTGAGTTCGATACTTGTTATTAGCTGGCCCAACAGACGTCTTAAATATATTTCAATAAATTTGTTTGTAATTGTTTTGTAAATTTGTCAGTTATGATACGAAAATGATTATTTTTACAATTTGTCTGAATTTTCTGATTTTTCTCTGTAACTATCCGAAATTTTCTTTTTTGATTTTTTTTTATAATCATAACCATAACAAACAAAATAACAAAAAGAATTACACATATCCATCGTTGGAATCGTAAGCTATGGCCCTAAATTCATACAAAAGTTTATAGAAAAACGTTATTTTTAGTTTTGCCCAAATTTTTCAATTTTCGGGCCAATTTTTACAATTTTTCTTTTTATAAGAACCTCACTCGGACTATTATTAACGTTAAATAAAACTGGTCGGATTGATCCAGCCGTTCTTAAATGATGCTCTGACCAACGAACAGCATTTCATTTTTATATACAAAAATATATATAATTTCCGTTGCACTTGGTTTTTGTTCATGAGACCTTTTGAAGGAGGATAGGTGACCTAAATCAAAATGTAGAGAATTTCATGAAATTTGGATAAAACATTCTTTACAATAAATTAAGTGAATATAATTTTTTTCAAATTTTATATCTGCACAGCCTTTGGTAATAAAGTAATAAATAAAGTAAAGTCCAAATTTTTATTTTTATACACAGAGTCTAATGGTGACATATAATAAAGATTCAAATCGAAAAAAAAATGATATTCATTAATTTAATTGTAAAGAATATTATGTCCAAATTTTATCTAATTCGCTTTATTTTTATTTAACCCTTTAAGATCCAGCGGTTTCGATCGAAACCACTTTTGTTTCAAACGTCCATAATTTTTTCTAAAATCAATACATTTTTTTTTTTAACTTTGTAAAAAAAATTGTCAAGTGTACTGAATGAATAACAATTTCGTAATTACAACAATATAAACAAATGAATGTTTATGATAAAACTTTTGAAAAAAAAATTGCAAATTATCAAATTACCTGGAGCTAACGCTCATAAAAATCATCACTAAGAGTTTTTTAGGATCGCTGATTAAAAAAAAATCAGCGATCCTAAAAGATCCGATGGCAGATTTAAAAAAAAAATTAAAAAAAAAAAATGGCGAAATAACGAAAATTGCGTTACTTTAAAGAATCGAGACTTCAAGGGTTAAAAGACGTTTCACGTAAAACTTCAACATTAAGACCGATCGCTGAAAAAAAGCACACCTGAAATGATGCCGCAATTTATCGGTGTAGACGTTGAGAAACGAGCGATCCTCTTGCCCGTATATGTCAGACGGTCTGACGATCGTAGCGTTGGGAAATTCTTCCTTAACCGCGAGCTCGCCCTCGTATTTCGATTTAAAATACTGTGAGCCACCCTTTTTAACAATCGGCTGAAAATGGACGAGTCATTTCAATTACTGTATTTCTCGAATCTTTCAATATTTATGAAAAAACAACAACTCACGTTCGGGTTTTTACAGGCGTTGAGACACGAGACGTGAATGAAACGCTCGACATTGGACTCCTTACAAATCCTCGCCAATCTTCTCGCACCTTCGACGTTAACGTCGTGGAACGTAAAATTTTTCGTCTCCCATTCACGGCTAATCAAGTTGATTACAACGTCCGAGTACTTGATGCATTTCCTTATGGAATCCTCATCGTGCAAATGAAACGGAACAAATATTATTTGTCCCAGATCACCGCACAATTTCATTTTCCGTGAATTGTAAGGATCTCCTCGATACGGCAGAACCAACTGGAATTAAAATTCCCAATAAATATCATAATATAAATTAATAAAGAACTTTGATAAACAAATCAATCGCATAAGTTAAGGAGATTCTGGATGGTTGAAGAGATACTTCTTTTTCAAAAACCGAATATCAATTGGTTTTAAAGAATTTAACAATAGGTATTGAATTTTTAATATTTCAATAGATGTGATAAAATTGTTTAATAATAATTTTCGTGAAATGAAGTGATATTAATTATTTTTTTTTTGTAATATCAAACAATTTTTACGAACTGTAGTCAATTATGGTTATTTATTTTTCTTTATTAATTTGATAAAAGGATTTCCTATTTGTGTGAAAACAATTAATTCAATTTGTTTATTTTTTATTATAGCAGAATGTAAAAAATGTTATTTTTGCATATGAAAAGGATAATTAACGTCAAGAGACCATCGATAGAGAACGTAGTGATAATACGTCAAATAAAAAAATAAAGGCATACAGTATAAAATAATAAGAAAGTAATAAGTATAATATTGACAATGAAACATGGCACAGAATAAATAAAATAAATCTTCAACATAAAAATGAAATGCTGTTCGTTGATAGCTGCATCGCTTGAGAACTTCGAGTAAGTTTTTTACAAAAAAAAATTAGAAAGGTTGTCTGGAAAATTGAAAAATTTAGAAAAAACTGAAAATGCTTTTTTTAATAACTTTTTGATAGTTTCACGAAAAACGATAATCAGCAAATGTATTGCAATTTAGAAAGGAGAACGTCTATCGGATTAACTAATAAATAAATAAATGTAGTATAAATTAACAAGATAATAATAAAAGTGTAAGGTCATTCGGAAACTAATTTCGTTTATCCCCATGCCATTCTTATGGAAAAAAAAACGAAATTACTTTCTAAACAACCTAATCCCATGAAAAAATCACCAATGTTGGAATATATCGCCAATATCTGGGTTAGTATTGGGCTTCTCAATTGGTTCGTCAATGTTCAACCAACGTTTTTATTGAACACCAAAGAGCAATGGAGTATCCAGGAAACGACCTGATATCGTTTATCATTGGCTATAATTGGCAATATTTACCACCGGTATTGGCCAATTGAAAATTAATATTGGCACCCAGCATAAGCCCTAAGCCTTTGCTTAGCACAGTGTATTAACCAATACTTGGTCAAGTTTCTAGGGCCAATTTATATCAACTGTAGGGTCGAGCCTAGAGGCCCAGTAACGACCCAAGACAACAATTGGTGCAATACTGCACGAATGTCGAGCCAATTGTACTTTTTTTCACGGGGTATAACATTGATAATGGAAAAGGAACAAAACCTGCGTTCCAATCTAAAAATCTAAAAAAAAAACGAAATTACTTTCCAAACGACTTAATCCAATGAAAAAAGTCACCAATATTCAAATATACAGCCAATGTCTGGATTAGTATTGAGCTTCTTAGTATTGAAAACATTTGTCGAATCCATGCACAAGCCAGTCGCTTCATCAGTGGTAAACCAACGTTTCAATTGAGCATCGAACAGCGATGGATTATCCAGAAAACAGCCTAACATCGTTTCACCATTAGCTGTCATTGGCAATATTTACCACTGGTATTGGACAACTGAAAATTAATATTGGCATCCAGTATAAGCTCTGAAGTTTCGTTTGACACTGCATATTAACCGATATTTGACCAAGCTTCTTAGACCAATTTATATAAACTGTGGGGCTGAGCCTATGGGCCCAGTAATGGTCCATGAGTATTATGCCAGCATTGACAATGAAAAACATAAAAACCTGCATTCCAATCTAAACATTCAAAAATCCAAAAAAAAAGAAAAAACGAAATTACTTTATAAACGACCTAATCCCATGAAAAAATCGCCAATGTTGGAATATACAGCCAATATTTGGGTACATAATGGTCTTCTCAGTCGGTTAATGTTAAACCAACGTTTTTTATTGAACATCAAAGAGCAATGGAGTATCCGGGAAACGACCTGATATCGTTTATCATTGGCTATCATTGGCAATATTTACCGCCGGTATTGGCCAATAACAAAATTAATATTGGCACCCAGCATAAGCCCTGAGCCTTAGCTTGGCGCGGCGTATTGACCGATATTTGGCCGAGCTGCTTAGGTCAATTTATATAAACAGTAGGGCCACGTCTATTGGCCCAATATTGGCCAGCATTGACAACAATCGTTGGAGTATTGGACGAATGTCGAGCCAGTTGTGCATTTTATCACGAGATATAACATTGATAATGAAAAATATCAAGACCTGCGTTCCAATCTTGCCGAGCCGATTGCAAATGTATGGCCCCAAGAAGCCAGTATTCCCGAAGACGGTGCAGACGATGCCATTGAAGGAGCTTCGTCCTCCGGCGCCTTTTTTCAAACTCGCAACCGTGGGATTTTTAATGGTCCTCGTCGTCGATTGTTGCCTGCTGCTACAATAATCTGTAAATCGAATATTATGTAATTTTTCGAAAAAAAAATAATCGGCCGTAGTGCAACGTTGAATAACTTACGTGCCGAGCGTAGGCAATTGGTCGAGATGATCGAGGCCCGAGAAACCACGGCCATTTTTTTCGATTGTTTCAATATTTTATTCTACTTATAATTATTTTCGTGCGAATAACCCCGAAAACTAAAATATATACACCTCCCCCCGCTAAGGACACCCGGACGCCCGCTGTGCGCGTGCGCACGCTCCGACCAGCTGATCGAGCGGACGAGGGGAGGGGGTAAAAACAACATGTAGTATATGACTCATCGAGTGACAGAATCGTCCGGGTGTATACGACACGACGGAAACTTGTCGATACCTCGGAGAGGATCGTAGAACGTATTTCGTTGAGAATTGTATTGTTGTTTGTTTTATTTTATCAATCATGGAGTGGCTTTTCGGCAAACGTATTACCCCCGAGGAAATGCTGAGGAAAAATCAGCGGGCGTTGAACAAAGCTATGCGTGATCTCGATCGTGAAAAGGCGCGGATGGAACAGCAAGAAAAAAAGATAATAGCCGATATCAAGAAATTGGCCAAGGAGGGTCAGATGGTGAGTCAACGATTGACGAAAAATTTAATAACTTTTTTTTCAACGTTTTTTTTTTTTTTTTTTGAAAAAAATAATTTACTCTTCGTGTGAAAATTGTTTTTTTTTTAATGGATTTCTGAACTTTAAAAAAGTTCGAGATAGAACTCGGGATTACTCCTTCGAGCGTCTACTTCGTGGCCTAGGAGTTGCCAAAGTCAAAAGTTGGATACTGTTGTCTCTAATTGATAATTAATAATAAATAAATAATTTTGTTAATTTCGATTATTCCTTGTAAAAAAAAACCTCGTCTACGCACGAAGGGTTAATTTATGAAAGAATATTATTTTTAGTTGTTTTGATTATTGTGGATTTCAGGACGCGGTTAAAATAATGGCCAAGGACCTCGTCAGGACGAGGCGTTACGTCAAGAAGTTCATGCTCATGAAAGCTAACATTCAGGCTGTATCGCTCAAGATTCAGACGCTGCGCTCGCAAAATACAATGGCGCAGGCCATGAAAGGTGTAACGAAAGCTATGCAGAGTATGAACAAGTAAGTGCGAAGTTCGAAATTTGGGAACAATCGAAGAGGATCTGACATTTTTGCCACTGCACCTGGTGGCATTTTTTATAAGTAACACACTGATGCAAACATTTCTCGCTTACATTTAAAATATACACAGCAATCGTGCCTGAGCGTAAATATTAATTCATAGAAAAAAAAAATAAAAACTTTATGGAGAGTGCAAGGTTCTCCCCACGAAAAAAAAATAATGCCAGAAGATATTGTTGGGTGAATGGTGAAATCGCAAAAAGATTTGGCTTTCGATTTCATGCATACTTTGTTTGACGTTTGATGCTTGTAAACACAACGTCAAGAAGTTCAATGCATTGGACTGGTGCCTGATTTAGCCATTAAACCGCAATTTATGATATTCCCCGTGTGTTATACTCTTTCGCCTCCAAAAACATTTCTTTGAACTGCATTTTTGCTCACCCAAAGACAAATACTTTCGCGATTTACAGACATACGATAATAATACGAAAAACACTATAAATCACATGTATTTTTTAACAGTTTGCATCGGTGTCGATGTTAGATTTTTTTAATAAGCCCCATCCGGAAGTCAGATCCCAATAAAAGAACTCAAAATGTTCAACTGGAATAATTGAACGTTTGTTAATTTACTATTTAGTAAGAAAACGGGTTAAAGTTTGAAATTTACAATTTTCGAACCATGTTTTATAATGAAGTCGCGCGGTTGGTCTGATATTTACTTTTATATTTTTGCCTTTAATAACTTGGCATAGAGATACTGCTGTCTCTCTTGAAATATTAACCCTTCGTGCTTTGACTCGGTCTTCGAAATCAAAGTCGAAATTAACGAGTTTGGATATCACTAATCAATATGATTGGAATTGAATGAAAATTTTGTGAATATATTCTTTAGTATATTCATACTTTGATTGGATCTTTAAAAGAGAAGTCGAAATTAACCCTCCGCGGTCGCACTGGGTCTTTAAAGTCCCAAGCTTAACCATTTTTTTCGAACGTTTTCGCTCAGACAGCTAATTAAAGCGTAAACAGTAATAACTTTTGGGCTTAAATAAACATTAATTCACATGATACAAACATCGAGGAGTAGCCAGAAATTTTTTAAGATATTTTGAAACATTCTAATCCATTGAAAATTGTACATGGACACAAAAGACCCAGTGCAAACGCCAAAGCAGTAAAATTATAGTGCAGTATTATATATGTCAATATGAATTTTTTCAGATTTATTTTCTTCCTAGTTATCGGGTAGTTGAGCATTAAAGCAGAATTCTTAAACCCAGAGTATATATTTATACATATAAAAACGCTATGCTTATACACGTGAACTTCAATGTTCAATAACTCAATAATTAGGTATAGAAAAAATCTGGAAAAATTTGCGTTGTCATTTATAATACTAAAAAATAT
>JABMBV010003823.1:0-10958 GCA_018906735.1 Mesochorus sp. PSUC_FEM 10030011 | reverse complement strand
AATGAACAGATTGAATAATTTTTTTGCATACAAATAAAAAATTATTTTATCAAATAAAAAAAAAAATTAATCATTGACCGCAATTCGCAAAAATTATTTTATCAATAAAAAGTAATCATTGAGTCACTTTTTCATCTAACTATTATTAAAATTTCATCTAAAAGTGAAAAACAATTTTTCGATTATAATGTTACGATAGAACTACCTTAATATAGAACCTTAAATTTATAAGTTCGTCGTACGGCCTCAGAGCAGCTTTTTTGATGTTTATAATACAGAAATGGCACCCTCCAAAAATATTGATTTTTAAGGGAAACATACCGGCCCTCTATAAGTGATTCTCTAATTGGAAAGAGAGAGAGAGAGAGAGAGAGAGAGAGAGAGAGAGAGAGAAAGAGAGTGTGTATGAGGGAGGGAGGGAGAAAAGAGATGATGATAATGATAATGATGATGATGATTAAACTGAGATATGTGTATGGGTGTGTATGACGCGCAGAGGCCTCCCCCACACCACGTTAGCTGTTGGAGGATGCACAAGCTAGCCAAGGGCCTGAAGAAGAAGAAGAAAAAGTCGAAGAAGGGAAAGAAGGGTGCCGAGGAGGACGACGAGTTCGACCCGGAGGAGCTCGAGCGTTACAGGCGCGAGCGGGCGGAGGCCCAAGAGAAAGCAGCAGCGGCAGCCGCATCGGGTAAGGAGCAGGCGGGCTCCGACGAGTGGCAAAAGTTCGAGGCACTGACCGCGGGGGTAGATTCGATACTTCGAAAGACCCAGGGTGATTTGGACCGTATAAAGTCGACCTCGTTCTTTCAACGCAAGCCGCCGGCGGAGGACGAGAAGCACAAGAAGCAGAAGGAAGCGGAGGCGGTCGAGGAGGAGGCTCGGACAAAAGCCAAGAGGTGGGTGGGATTCGACAGCGAGGGTAATCCAATCGAGAAAGAGGGTGGGGAGAGGGGGGACGAGGAGGACGAGGAAGAAGGTTCGGCGGGTGGACGAAAATCGTTTGGATTAAACGAGTTGGGACTGGTCGATGTGCCGGACGACGAAGACGAGGACGAGGACGATGAGAACGACGAGGAGGATGTGTTCGACACGACATACCTCGATGTTCTTGAGAACATTGAGGTACAATTAGCGTACATACCGGAGAGCCCGAGCGAGGAGCAGAAGGACGACGGGGACGATCCGTTCGATACGAGTAACGCTGACAGGGTCCTCAAAACAGTCGACAAGAGGGGCAACAAGCTCGTAAGTCTTGGCAACGCCGTCGAGGTCCTCTCCGGCCGCATAGATTACGTCAGTACCTGCAAAATATCGAGACCCCGCAACCCCCAACCGGTGAATCTTTTGCTCGGTGACGACCTCGAGCCGGCTCTCGTATCCTCGGACGCCGATCAATCTTACGTACCGCAGAAGAGCCTCCTCGACGACGACGAGGACGACGAGGGTAAACCCGATTTGCCTGACGCGCCGATATCCCTGATCGACCAGACCCCGATCCATCGGCCACTCGAGAATACTTCGAGCGATCAACCAAAAACCCTCGACATATCCGAATTTGTCTCCGAGTTCGAGCTCATCAACAAGGAAAAGAGTATCCTCGAGGAAATACCGGATTGGGACGAGGAGGCGGAGGTCGACGGGGAGCCGGTGGTCTGCCTCGAGGAAGCCGAGGATCCGTTCGGGGCGAGGCAAGAGGAAACGGGCGCGGACTTCAAGGCCGAGGAGATAATCGAGGCGAGCTTCGAAGCGGCCACCTTCGTCAACGAGCCCGATCCATTCGACACAACCTTCGCCGAAAATATATTGCCCGGCAAGACCGAGCTCAAGCTCATCGAGCGTGAGTTGGATCAATTGCCCCGGGGCGCCGCTAACAACAGCAACAATCCCACCGAAGTCTCGATATCGTTGACGGATCCCGCGGGATTGAAGCGAGACTACGAGACCGGGCTCCTCAGCTCTGACCCATCGGCCGGCGATTTATTGGCAGGTTCCTGCACCGACCTTACACAACTCAGTGACGAGCCCATACAGCCCCTCGACGAGATAACCTACGTCGATCCCTTCGACACGTCCTCGGTTCCCGAATTGCCGCCAGGTCAGACGGAGCTCAAGTTCATCGAGCGAGAACTCCTGGGCGAGAGTTCCGACGCCGCTGCTGCCGCCACCACCGTCGTTGACGACGACGAAGACGACGACGATTTCGACTTTGATCCGAGAAAAGACGAAACGCCTCGGCAGACGAACTTCCAAACTGACTCGATATCCCGAAGGGCCTCGCGACCCGAGGTTCTTGGACTTGGAACGAAAACCGTCAACTTCGAGCTACCGACGCCCTCGAATCGACCCGATCTCCTGCAGACGAGCGAGCAAGAAAAATCGACTGCTTCGAGCAAGCCCCTGACGCCATATTACTCGGAAAAATCCATCGAGGAGAGTCTGCCCGAGGCCCTAGACCAGGACTCCGGCAAGGAGGAGCAGGAGGTCGATCCGTTCGACACGAGCTTCGTCGGCAAAGTAGCCCCGGGTAAGACCGAGCTCAAGCTCATCGAGTCCGAGCTGCTACCGAGCGATTCTCGAACTTTCGTGTCATCCGAGAGGCCCAGAAGGCAGAGCGACTTTTGGCCGAGGGGTCAACCGCCGGTCAACGAGGCCTCCTTCATCGAGGAGTATCAAACGAGCGTCTACGAGATAAACGAGGCCGCCCATCGACGCAAAACCGAAACCAGACGACAGGAGAGTCTCCTCGATGCCGAGGTCGAGGTCGACGCCAAGCCCTTGACTCCGAGGGTCGAGATAAAAAAGAACATCGAAGACGTCCTAACTTACGTCGATCCCTTCGATACTTCGATCGCGACGAATATCTTGCCCGGTAAAGCCGAACTAAAGCTGTTGGAAAACGAACTGAGCGAGTTGCCACCGCCGAGCGATCTTATTCTCAGAAGAAACACCATCCATCTCGTCCAATTGAGCAAACCATTGACCGCCATTGACGGCGATCCTCGCTCCACGGGAGCCGAAAGGATTCCATCGCACTCGACAGATATATTGAGCATCGAGGAACAACCGGCACCCGGGGACAAGGTTCTCACACCGTTGCACAATCAGCACCAACAGCAGCAGGAGCTCGATATCGACGACAGCGATCCTTTCGACACGAGTTTCGCAAGCATCGGCCCTGGCAAAACCGAACTAAAGCTCCTCGAGTCCGAGTTGATGAACAGCACCAAGTAACTTCGAGTCCGATACAGATTACAAGATAAGCAAGATGGCCTCGAAAAATCCTTTTCTCATGGACGATGATCCGGTCGATACGGCGCAACAGGCCTCCAATCCGTTTCTTCAAGACTTCGGCGAACCGGTGTCCACCCTCAATAATCCATTTTCAAACTTTACCGCCGAGGAAACGACGTACGATCAGCCGCTGCCCCCGAGGGCCGCCGATTCGACGAATCCTTTCGCCTGCTTCGAGCCTTCCGAGGATAAGGATTTCGCCCCCGAGCCCGTGGCCGAATCCGCGTTTCCGAGTCATGCCAACTTCTTCACTGTCCAAGAGCCCACGATTGAGCAGCCGCCGATTCAGCCGGAACCTCCCATCTTCGAGGATCCGTCGAAGAAGGCCGAGATTTTCGAGATCGATAGGAAACCGGAAAATGCCAAACCCTCGAGACCACCCCCGCCTCCGAGGCCGCCGAAAAACACCAAGGATCTCATACTCTCGGTCACTGGGGCGATGGACGCCACCTCCAATCATCTTCTCGATCGTCTTCAGGCTACGAGAACTCCCAGCCCTACGTTGATGCACTCACCGTCACCAACGCCCGAGCACAGTTTTGCCGATCTTCTCGATGTCGACGCTAACGTGCCCGATCTTATTCCCGACGAAACTGCACAACCCCCGACCTCCGACAACCGAGACATAATGGATCTCTTTGACGTGCCCAGCACCTTTCCCGCTGGCCACCCTGACCACACCGGTGTCCAACTCGTCTTGGGCACCGACGAGCCTCCGAGTCTCGTCGCGATCGCTGATTCCAACGTCCCAATTATCGAGGAAAATCCATTTGGTGCTATCGACGAGTCGCAGATCAGCGCTGACGAGGAAGACTATGGAATTTCCAGTTCCGCTGAGGATACTCTGGAAGACAAGATCATTGTTGTACCTACGTCAGGTCGGTATTCTTCAGCCTTGAGATGGTTATATTAACCCTTTGAAACATACATTTTTCTCTCTTCGATATTTAGTGGCGGAAACGATATCTGAACAACCCGCGTCCTATCAGCAGCAGCCGGCCGTCATCTACGATTCGTTCGAGCCATCCGAGACGAATTTCTTTTCCGTGGCCTCCGAGACAAGCGTCGGTAACGTAAACGACGAGTTGTCGAGTTCAACGCCGATTGGTATCGTGGGTACGGATTCCGTGACCTATTCCGGGCAAGATGCGACCTTTCCCACCGAGGACACGAGCAACGTCTTTGCCTCGGATTTACTCGCTGATTTTTCCCGATCCTCAAACAATACCGATCCGCTTGTTTCGACAAGTCCAATTCCGGCCGCCGAATTTCCCAGCTTCCCCCATTCCGCCCAATCCGAGGGTCACAGAAACGAGGAGCTCGATCTCCCGACGACGACGGGAACGACGCCCATCGAGAGCAGCGCCGCCACCGACGCTTTCGATGCCTTCGCAACGAAATTCGACAAAGCTGCCGAACAGCAGACGGCCTCGAACGATCCGTTCGACGCCTTTGGTGCATTCGGGGCCGGACAGGTCGCCATGGATACGTCGAGCGATGGTACCTAAATTTTGTTCTCACCACATTGTTATTATGGTAATTGTCAGGCTTATTTTTTATCGTTCGACTCTCCAACAGTTTGGGGCGATTCGTCGGTAGCAGGCTCGGAGAACGCGACCGCCGGTTTCGGGGAGAACGAAGGTTTCGATTCCTTCCTGAGTATGACGGCGCCGCCGTCTCAGCACGAACCAAAGACACTGCGAAGAACCGATTCCGGTGACTCAGACGATGCGCCTGATTTCAGCGTCTTTATCAAGTAAGTTTTTTCATCGATAAATTTCTTGAAGCCAACAACTAGATCAGCGGTGGCTGTATACTAAGGAGGTCGATAAACTCGATAAATATTGAATTCACAAAAATGTTACTAGAAACCATTTTTGTTCGTTCAAAGAAAAATGTTTATATCAACATTTTTTTAAAATATGAAATTTAGAAATTACTAGAAGCTTAAAAAAAATTGTTCAGTACATGTATTATTCCATTCAAAATTCAACTTATGGCGGGGATCCGTTACAGTAAAAAAAAGTGTGGTTTTTTGGTCAATTTATTTTCTATAAATGTTAATTACTTTAAGGGGATCTGATTAAGAAAATTCCAACACTGCCCAAATAAGGACCACCACACTGTATACTAAGACATCACGTGTTTTTTAATTGTCCAGACCAAAGGAGGGTGGTGAGGAGGGGTCAGGTTTCGAGCCGGTTCCCGTTCTGGCACCACCGCCTAGGAGTCCACAAAATTCGGCCTACAACGACTCGTCGCCGCGTTTCAATCCATTCGACAAGTCGGCTCTTGGTCAAGAGGCAGCCGCTGCCGCCGCTGTCTTACCTACAGAAACGGCTCAGACCGGACAGCTCACGAGGACCGATTCTCAGGTAAACCAACGACGACGACGACGACAGTAGCCAATGGTCGATATCGCACTGACAATCTCATCCTCTCAGGAAACTCCACCGACGCCGCTCTTCGACGAGGACGTCAGTCAGCCCCTCGAAGATTTTCCCCGAATACATTACGCCGGCGACGGCTGGGAGATGCAGCTCCGTCAGCCGAACAAGAAGAAGATAACCGGCCAGAGATTTTGGAAAAAGATATTCGTTCGTCTGGTCCAACAGGGAGATGGTCCCATTCTCCAGCTCTTCAACAACAAGGACGAGAAGGATCCCTTCACGGAGTTGCCGCTGGTCGCTACTTACTCCGTCTCCGAAATAGCCGCTCAGCAATTCGACCAGTACGGAAAAATCTTCACGGTCAAACTCCAGTACATATTTTACAAGGAACGTCCGGGTGTCAGACCAGGACAAGTGACCAAAGCCGAACGACTCACCAATAAACTCAGTCAATTTGCGGCTTACGCGATTCAGGGCGATTATCAGGGCGTCAAAGAATTCGGCAGCGATCTCAAGAAGCTCGGACTTCCGGTTGAGCACGCACCACAGGTCGTCCTTACCCACTCGTTTACCTGCCCGTGGCTGCACGAAATCAATCGTAAACGTTTAATTTCTCCATACAGATATCGCAGCTGTTCAAACTTGGCTCCATGCAGTACGAGGACATGAAACAATTTTCTTGCGTCATTGAGGAGGCCCTCTTCGGACTCTCAGTTCACAGGGACCGAGCTCTCACATACAAAATGGAGGAAGTTCAGATCAGCGTCGTCGACGAGCTCTACGTCGAGCAGAGCGCCGAGGGCTTTGTCGAGAAACAAATTGCGAGGGTTCGACTGTTTTTCTTGGGTTTTCTCTCGGGAATGCCCGACGTCGAGCTGGGCATCAACGACATGTGGCGTCAGGGCAAAGAGGTCGTTGGCAGACACGACATCATTCCGGTCGTCACCGAGGAATGGATCAGACTCGAAGCAGTCGAATTTCACTCTTGCGTGCAGCAGGACGAATACGAGAGATCGAGAATCATCAAGTAATATACGATTACACGTACTATTAGTTCCAGTACTATCCACACAGCATAGAATATTACTATGCAATATTGAGATTTAATCAACAAACAATTTTGTATGTGAAAAAAAAATGAAAAACAATTTTGCGATTTTAATGTTACGATAGAACTGCCTTAATAAAATATTTCAATATTTCTCTGCTGTGTGGGAATACCCGTACTAAATATATCACATAATATTCAACAATTGATGGTTTTTTTCGCATTTTCTCTTGATTTTTGTAAAAAAAAGGTTCAAGCCACCCGATGCCTGTTACATCGAACTTATGAGATTTCGCGTAAGGCCACCCAAAAATCGTGGACTTCCGCTCCAGTTGAAGGCCGTCATGTGCGTGACCGGAAGCAAGGTCGGTCATTTTATAACTGTAAAAAAAGCAATAAATAGAAACTTTGTTGACAGGCATCTTCAATGTTTTTATTTTGTTTCGTAAGGTTGTGCTTAGGGCTGACATACTCGTGCCGGGTTTCGCATCGAGAAAACTCGGGCAGGTACCCTGTGAGGACGTCGTCATACGATTCCCCATACCGGAATGTTGGATCTACCTCTTCCGGGTCGAGAAACACTTTAGGTACGGTTCTGTAAAATCGGCTCACAGAAGAACCGGCAAGATCAAGGGTATCGAGAGGTTCCTCGGTGCCGTCGATACTCTCGAGCCTCAGCTGATGGAAGTCACCTCCGGCCAGGCCAAGTACGAGCACCAGCATCGCGCCATTGTCTGGCGAATGCCCCGATTGCCCAAGGAGGGTCAAGGTATTTTCCTCTTGCATATAACGTCCTTAAAGGGAGATGAGGTGCAAAAGAAATCGATTGTATCCCTATTTTTTGTTTGTTCAAAAAATGACATAAACGAAGTAAATCGATATTTCGTTATACCCAGGACTATAAAGAATTCTGAGGGATCTTCACTTTACTAACAGTACTTCGGCATTTAATTTATCGCAATATTATTACAATGAATCAGGGAATTTCTTCAAAAATTTTTGAGATAAAACACGAATAATGTGTGTGGAACGTGTGTACTTCTTCCCATATTTTTTTCCCCAAAAACTAATCGGATAAAAATTTTGAAAAAAAAATTAGGGTTGCTGATTCTTTTTGCAAAATTTTTCCATTTATTTCGATGTACTTAAAGAAATTTCTTAAATTAATATTGAAAACGGCATATATTTAAAAAAAAAATTAAAAGTCATTAAAATGAGATAAAACAATGATTTGGAATTGAAATTTCGATATAAAAATTAACTCTGATAAACAAATAGATGTAACTGTGAAATTGACCTTAAGTACATCTTTGAAGAGGGTTTAAATGTGCAAGTTTTGATGACATTCGAATCGATCGATAGGCGCTTACACGACCCACGGCCTCGTGTGCCGAATGGCGCTCACCTCCTACGATCAGATACCAGAAAATCTTGCCGAATACGCCTACGTCGAGTTTACGATGCCCGCGACACAGGTATCTCACACTACCGCGAGGAGCGTCAGTTTGCAGAACAGCGACAGCGACAATCCTCCGGAGAAATATGTGAGGAATCTCTCGAGACACGAGTACAGGTTGGTGATGAATCGCTCGTTAGCTCTCATCGGCATCCGATTGTCTTTTCTCGTATTCGCACTTGCTCTGCGTATTTTTAAACGAGGGCATCTATAAGTATCTCGTAAAGTCCTGAATACTATTTATTGATTTTTCTTCGCATCTATTCAATTTTTTGTCTGTTTGTTTTATTGTTATTTATATTTATGCATTTTACTCTTTTATTTTTTCTATATTTCAAATTGTATTTTATCTCATTTTATATTTTATTTGATTTGCATTTTATGCTCTATTATTTTTTTTAATTGTATTTTTATAATATTACGAGTGAACTGGAAGGAAAAAAAATTGTATTAATTCAAAAAAATTTTGTTGATAATTACTCGCTATACCTACGAATTAATTAGGCAAACGCAATTTTTTCAGGTTCCTCCACCTGATTATCACTATTGGGACTAAACCAAATGGCACAAAAAAAATTTTTTTTCAATCGAAATTCAGAAAAGTTACTATAAACAAGAGAATTACCTTATTTTTTACTATTTTCGATATTGTACGGTCTCACTTTTTTGTTCTGTCCCTGATATAATAAATTATGTATCTATTTGTTTGAATACGATTGTATCGCATCGATGCTTTGTGAGCAGGGTTGGAATCGAGCATACGCAAGGTGAAGGGCCAGGTGCTTACGTGACAGCGACGAAGAAGATACCGGAAAGCACGCCGGAAGTTCACGAATCGACTCCGACGCAGCCAGCCCCGGCAGCGGATTCGGACTCGGATTCATCCGAATGAAGATCATAGTTTTGCGACGACACGTGCGCTCGCGTGGATTTACAGACGAAAGTTACAATAATCATCGAGGTTCGAGGTACGTACAGGAAGCCATTGATCTCGACATTGATAAATCATCGTCTAACAATTTGTACTATGGTAAGCAAGGACAATACTATGGCTTTTATTTTTATTTCATTCACCCCAGATATAATTGTATTTAGCGCATAAAAATTCCACTACTCGAACGTTTCCAACGCTGACACGATTCACATTCCAACCTTCCGTCGAGTTTCTCTTCCGACCAGACATAATTTATTTATTTATTTATTTATTTTTTCGTTTATTTATTTATTTTTTTTCTTTTCTTTCTCACTCTTCGTCATCGATATCCCCATTGAAACGAACGACGAAAAATAATATATTTGAAATATTGTAGATGTCTATTTATAGAATCGTTCCGAGAGAACTCGTGCATATCTTATTGTTTGATTGCCTGCAGATGTTTTACGCAATGTTATCCAGTTCGTTTGTAAAAAAAAAGGAAGAAAAAAAAGAAACAAGCAAAAAAAATATATATATACGATTATATCGTTGCGTCACGCATTATATATGAGGTAAACGCGCGTATCAACGAGCTCCAGAATTGAATAAGCGTATTACATGTACATGTATATACATATATAAACACACACACACATACAGACGTATATGCAGAGTGGCGTGCAAAAGTTTCGGGGAACCCTGAATTTTTCACACATACATTGCACAGAAATACAATGATGCCTGGAAGAAAATATCAACGAGTCATTATAATTCGTTATTTTTAAATATAAGCTTAATGTGTGTTGTACATATGATAGTTTTATTTGCACAACTTTTATAGTTTTTTACAAAACAATTTTTCTCACACTCTACATCCAGCTTTACATTTTCCATTCCATTTTTCCCCCATTTGCTTTTTTACACTTTTTTAATTTAAATTTTCTTCATTTCCATCCTCTATCTCACAACCTCGCACTTTTTTCTCTATTTCTCTAAGATATTCACCCGATCTCCTGTTTATTTTTCCCTTTATTCCCCATTATCAACTCCTAGTTTATTACTTTACCATTCTTCTTTCCTTCCATCCATTTTTCTATTTCTCTATTATATATTTCTTCAACTTCAATTCTTCTTGTACATTAACAAATGTTCTGTTCTACATATTCTACCACCCCACTCTTTTTATCCTCTTTTTTCAGCCTTTCTCACATTTCCTTGTCCTTTTCGCTCACTTCCTTGTCTCCGACAAAAAAAAAAAACGCGTGTTGCAATTGCTCGTCAATATTTCTTTCATCACCTCGTATTTTCGTGTGTGCAGTGAAAATAGTGTGCAAAAATAAAATGGGCCGAAACTTTTTTACGTGACTGTATAAACACACACATATGTATATCGCGTATTCACGAAAGTGAAAGAGAGAGAGGTATTGTAACGATAGTATATAAGTTTCATTTCAACGTTACGCTTATTGTTTGACGAATATGTCACGTTTATCAAGAGATTCTCAAGAGAACCCCAGCAAAGGCCAAAGATCCGACATAGAGCAAATATCGATGTATCGATGTATTAATACAAGGATATTAATGCTCGAATCATTGTAGAGTCAAATTATTATAATTGTATTTAAAAACAAAGAAAAAAGTAAGAAAAAAAAAAGAAAAAAAAAAAAAAGAAAAGTATCGCGAGTACGATTGAAGGATTATCCAGTCGTACACGTTTCGTTTCGTTTCGTTATTTTTTTCGTTCATCTTGGAGACATTTACGACGTCCTGTGACAAGGATTCAAAGAGTGCACTCTAGTCGCTAGTTTTTAAGAAGCAAAAAGAAGAAGCTATTGTTCATGTTGTAATAATAATAT
>JABMBV010003812.1:0-10964 GCA_018906735.1 Mesochorus sp. PSUC_FEM 10030011 | reverse complement strand
AGCCCGCATAATTGACTGCAGTTTGTAAAAATTATTTAAAAAAAAAATTAAGGTCATTTAATTCAATTACAATGATTATCAAACAATTGTATTAAATCTAATAAAATATTTGAAATTCAATAACCATAATTAAATTCTTAAAAATTAATTGTTATTCTGTTTTTTTAAAAGGAGATATTTCCTAAATCATCCAAAATTTCCTCAAAGTACAAGAGCGATCAAATGTGTGATAAGACGTAAAAAATTATTTCGTTGAGGAAAAAAAATGATCTGTTCGAGAAATTTAAAAAAATCATATTTTACCAAAAACATTGTACTTATCATTACATCACTAAGTGTCTTACTCAACAGCGAGTCAATCATATTATTTCGTTCACGAGTAACAAAAAAAAAGAGTATCCGACGAGCGTGATTTCTCTGACGTGAAAAGAAAACGAGACGTTTCCATGGCAAATCATGAGAGACTATGCTGCCGCGACTCGAGCGAGCCAACGCAGAGCTTTTTTCCATCCCTTTCAACTCTCGTTCGCTCTTTCCTCAATAATCATTAATCACTCGATTCTTAACGTGAAATTCCCTCGCGCCTAGTTTACAACACTAAAGAAAGAGAAAGAGAGAAAGCGAGAGAGAGAGAGAGAGAGAGAGAGAGGAAAAGAGAAAGAGTGTGGGCTAACCCGAGCAAGAGTATCGCGAAGGGTTCGCAGCGGAATCGCTTCGTCACTGGAGCTTTTGCTTTGCCAGTCAGAGGGTTGTTTTCTTCTCCGATATTTACCTCAATATGCCCTCGGGCCGGAGGGCTCAAACCTCCTGGATATTTTTTTCGACGAGAATCATCTGTTTCCGGAAGGAAACCAATGAAAAATTTCCGACTAAAATTAGCCGAGGATTCATGAATGTATAAAAAAAGAAAGAAAAAAAAATTATTGAAGTAGGTGCGAAGACTGGAATAACTCGTAACGCATCAATCGCGCTCGGATGATGAAATTGGGATCGTGACGAGAAGAAGGTGGAGATTTCGGATAAGAGGGACGTGTGAAAGAAGTTGAGGATGACGAAGAATCGGGAGAGAACATGAGAAAACGAAAAAAAAAAAAAAAAAAGAAACGCTTGAAAATTTAGTTAGCGCCGTCGAGGTGTTTATAACGTGTGTGATGCCCGATGAGTAAAAGCATTTTGCATGTACGTTAATGTTCCGATGGGCAAAAGCTCGAGCGTTTTCTCGGCTCTCTCCCTCGTATACACATGCACGTTGCATACACGCAGTATAATTAGACCTGTATTGTGTTACTCGCAAGAGGATTATTGCGCTCGTAAACCGCTCATAAAGTTTTTCGGAACGTCGTCAACTACCGCGTGGATGCTGCACGATGACGTGACCATCTCTTTTTTTAACTCTCTCTTTCTCTCTCCTTTTTTTTTATCTTTATCTCGTAGATTTTCAATAAGCACGATTGATTCTCGACTATGACAGGTTGTTATTGACAATGGCTTTTTCCACGATAAAATTTCCCGCGCGTTTAACCATTTTAATTTTCACTCACGCGTCGATATTACACGTATAGAAATGAATCTCAAATAATTGACATCTCGATAAATATTTGCTAGAAGGAAGCATCGAGTCATCAGGAAAGAAATTCCGTGTCATTATTGTGAGTCTGATTCATCGTTCAAAGGTTTCTTCGGAAACCGCGGCTTCTTCCATTACTTTGTGCACGAGACGAGATGACTGCGTAGCTTTTTCGTTTCATAGCGCGCCCGGGCGCGAGTGTCCCCAGATGTTGTAGGAAATACATCGGGTCTTCGTCGAGGATAGAAATACAAAATGCTTAGAGCGCGCGACTCAAGCAGAATTCTAATCACTTTCACATTGTTGTCCACACGGCGAGATATTCTGAACGCTCGTAATATACCGTCCTGCCGAGTAAAAATTTTTACGTCTGTCAGAGGGCGATGTCAAAGTTTGAGATTCGTTTAATTCGTCGTTGACGACTGTACCGAAGACGATCGCGCGAGTGCATCTCGCTGCGGGTCTCGGATAATGTCGCAGCGATTCCATATCCGAGGTTTAACCGTTATGTTAACGCGCGAGGATAGCTCGAGAGGAAGAGATAGAGAGAAATGGATAACGAAGAATCCCAAGCGACGTTCTCGAGATATGCTGCGTGTGTGTATCAACTGCGAAGTCTCTGTGCGGGTCAAATCGAGACCACTGTTAGATATTCCGAGGCCATGAATGCTTCGTTATAAAGCCAGAGAGAGGAGATCTGAAGGGAGAGAATGAGGAGAGCGATAGAGAAAGAGATCGGAAGGCGTGCGGTCTACAAGATGGAAAGAGTTGTAAGAAGAAAAAGAAAAGCACGCGCCGGAGCAATGAGGGACTGTGATACTCTCTCTCTCTCTTTCTCTCTCTTTCGTGTGTTGGCTTCGCATGTTTCATATACGAGTTATACATTCACTCACGCACACACTTATACACGAGGGACTTTTTGAAACGCCCGAGCGATACGGGTTACAGCTGCGACTAACGATGCACCGATGACTCCTCGGAACTTGCTCTCGGTTTGTTCCTTTTCACGGATACATAGCTTTCCTCTCTCTCTCTCTCTTTATCTCTCTCTCTCTCTCTTTTTCTTGCTCTACTCACATTTCCACTGGCACAGCAACACCCGCAGCATCTTTTGCACGCCACGACGCCGTTTCGCTTCGCCAAGACTTTGTGTATAACATACATTAGAGCCTGGCACATTCCTAAGGGCCCTTAGGCGACATTACAAACTGTGTGTAAAACATGCCAAGATATTCACCGCCAAGTGCCACCAAGCAAATCATTATTATCAGTTAAATTAATTAAACATTATCGCGACTGAGATTGGTATCGGCACTTGCACCTCATAGCCGGTCGAGCCGGCTGGTGACTCACACGAGAAATTCCTCGCGAATATATCCATATGCATAATACTATATTATATACTTTCAAGATATTTCCCTTGCGTCTGATCCCTCCCAGGCTATACGGCAATTCACAGCCAGCTATAGAGCGCAAAAGTGCCCCATCGAAGGCGTGACTCGCGTTCGGTTGATCCGTGAGAGATGCTACCGAGCCGGTTTACTTTTGTAAAAATTGTTACGCGCTACGAGGCCACAGCGCCAGAGAGACAGACCATTCCTTCTCTTATTTATACCCCACGAGGAAATGTAGTGCTGATGCCAACCGCGGGCATCATAATAATCGAACGATAAAACGGTACTATACGTTGATTTAGAATTGAATGGGGCAATCTTATTGATGTAGTCCTTGGTTACGTCTGTTAAAAAAGAAACATCAGTCTCGAGACATACAAAAAAGAAAGAAACTTTAGATATCGTGAGTGAAATAAAAATTTCATTTTATTCTACGTGACTTCGAGTGACCTTTCTCAAAAAAAAAAATACGTTGCGAAATTTGGCTATTTTTTTTTCGAAATGTATTTTTTATTAAATTTTATTGATTTTTATATAAGAATGATTTGCATGGAATTTGTTATATTTATATTACAATTTTTATTAATTGAATATAATGAAAAATAAAATGAATTTACTAAATACATTTAATTTTCTTTAAATCATATAATTTGATCGTGAGCCCTCTCTTCGATATGCGCTCAATCACATTTAATATTATTTGTAATTCTAATTTTAGTTTTAATTAAATATTTTAATTAAACATTGAACGTTAATTCGTATTATACGAAAAATTATTTATATCAAAAGAAAAACAGCTATTTATAATAGAAAACGAAAACTTTTATTTTTTATTTAAAACAACATCACACATAAAAATATGCATAAATAAAAGTTTGATTAAGGTTAAAACGTGAGTATGCATCATAATCAAGTCTTTACAAATTTAATTCACAATACATCGAAACAAAATGATATCGCTAGATGAAACGTGTCCGATAATGTCCTGCCGATACACACATTGACCGCGTATATTCTTCGTGTTCTTTAGAAGCTTTCGTTAACGAGCTTTGGGTCTCCATAGTTCATTCCCCCAAGTACATATATATACAACGCAGCAGTGGTAGAAAAGAAAGATTTAAGGAAAGATATAGCGTGATGGTTGTACGTTCGTAGCGGGTATATGTGTGTGTGTTCGCGGGTAATAAAGTCGCTTGGACCAGAGGCGAAGTGGGTTTTGTCCCGTGCCAATAATGGCCGCACTTCATCAACGAGAGCTTCTTCTTCGTTCGCTTCCCTTCCTGTGGGACACTCTCGTTCCGCCTATATATATATATATATACACAACATTCTTGCACTATATACCGGTACATTCACACACAAACGTGCGGTGTCTTCACGGGTTTTCTCTCATCTTCTTTCGCGCTTCTTTTCACAAGCGAACATTTCTCGTCTCTTCTCATCCCGCAGAAGGCCATCTGTTTCGTCATTACGTGGAGGCAGTAAACCACCTTGCTCTCTTGCCTCTCTCGATTTCTATCTCTTTTATTTCTTTTTTTCCTTCCTTCCGTTTCTCTTTCAGTCTCCTCCTTCGAGCGTCCTTTTCGTCCTACGATGCTGCTCATGCTCATTCCATATCGAATAAGTGGAAGAAAGATAGGGCGAAAGCACAAAACTCGAAACGCCAAAGCCCCGTATGTCGTCTCCCTCGGGTGATACATCGTGTTTCCTTATTTGTCGGACGTGCCGCGGGAAAAATCGTCCGAGAAAATCGAGTGATTTGTCCAGGCCGAGGTGTTAACGACTAGACGGACGGAAAAAACGGCTGCGATGTGCTATGTATACTTTCACCGACAGCTCTTTTCCCTCGTGTTTTTTTTCTGCTTCAACATTTTTCCTTCAAAGATTCTTACTTTCTTGATGTTGAAGAAATGACATTTCACTCGAATGCCGAAAAAAACGCATTTTTCAATCGCGATTCAATTACGAACGACGACTTCCATATCGATATTTCATCCCTTTCCAGTTCATCTGTGAATTTGGCATTGTCCGCAGACTTATAGCGTCTACGAGTTCTCAGGTCAAGTTGCCAAAGCAATAACATTAATCCGGAAGGCTTTGGTGTGGGCTCGGAGTATTTCCGTGGTCGTGAACGACATGGAAGTCCTTTGCGGGATCTTCTACCAGGAGCTCCGAATAATCCCTGGTGGCTAACGTACAACCCGGACACCTCAACGCGTTATAGTATAACGACATTGTATATACACCGGAATAAGGGAAGACAAGTAGCCAGAAGGGGTTGGCGAAAGTGCGGGATGGTTATGCCGGGTAAGCTTTCCCTTGTCTCGGCTGTCTTGGCCGAAACAACGAGACATCGTCGTAGTCCGTCTCCGGACAGAATGCGGTTGTCGGGTTGGCCCGGTCCCTCCGGAAACACACAGTTTGCGGCTTCGTCTCTTCTCCGCTCTCTGTCTTCCGCCGACCCGCGTCTCTTTGTAATTTTAATAAGCCGAATTACAAGACGGGTATGACTTCTATACACGCGCGTTAAACGCCGCACACGCGATTTCGTGGATTAGCTTTTGTTCTAAAGTGGACGTTGAATTGTGATTGGGGATGGGCTATCCGGAGTGAAACGTACGATTAAACCGTATGCGGCTAATTAGCCATAAGATCTCGTAATGATCGTTGCATCTCCATCAATCGTAAAAACTCAATGCGACATAAATGAACCAATGAAAATTCTAAAAGCTATGAACGAGAGTGATCAATGTGCACGAACATTTTTCGTCACTCCCCTTTTATTCGTATATATATATATGTATTATATTGTATAAATATCCATTACACACGAGCAAAACACAATCCGGTACTCTTTAATTGCTCTCTGCCTCTTGGGTACATTTGTTATGTTATTTAATTGGAAAATTGGGGAGTGTCGCGAACAAATGCGATGGGACGCTCGAGCTTTTAATGAATCCCTCTTCTTCTCTCCCCCAGACCCCAAATCGCCCCACTACTATATACAGCCGGTCGTTTACGGTGAGTCCAAAAGCCGTCACGGAGACGAGAGAGAGAGAGAGAAAGAGAGGCATCATGCTCGCCACTCTGCCCCAACTTAACCGCGCGGTTCTTGGGTGATTAAGAGGGGCAATCTGCGGCAACGTTTTTTTTTTTTAATTCTTTTTTTTTTTATTCACGCAAACGAGCTGCCACGCTCTCACGAGCCATCGATCGTCATAATTTCGAGGGTACGTCGAGGATTAGCGTTGTGAGTGAGAAAAAAAAGATGAGAAAAAAAACCATGGAACAGCGACCACACCCTTAGCGTCGAGCTCTCCGCACATTTTTTTCTTTTCTTTTAATAGCGCTAATCCTCCCGAATTATTCAACTGCGCGACTACGATTGCTGACAAACAAAAAATGCCGTGCCTCCGGCGTAAACCGTGATATACACGTTCCTATTACCGCGGCCAATTGAAACCGGAGGGGCTTCCCTCGAGCTCATAAATCTCAGTTTAAATTCGACTTACAGCCGCGGGATTGACACTCGCGATATCAAAGATGTAGCCTTTTGTATTCGACGAAATTGTTGCTATTCAATTAAACAATAATAAGCAAAGTCTCATACACACACTATGGTCTCTATATGTACTACTAAAAAACTTTGCAAGTTATTCAAAAACCCGTGCGCTCTAATGAATCCGACTAAATGTTGGTTTCCCGGCACTATGGATATACACTTGGACTGCTCTGCTATGCCGTTCTCGTTAATTAGCCGAGTCAAAGTTCGTTGAAATGGAAAAAAAGCTGAAAGGTCCAACTGGTTTTGGTGCGCAACGAGAAAGGCAACATACACCTCCCCCCTCCGTTGAAATATATATATATATATGTACGAACTTGTGTGTATGTGCTTGCAAACACCAGACGCATCGAGCCATTCTTTTCGCATTCGCCTAAAAAGCATCGCTGCTCTCTCGCTCTTTATCTACGAGCAGAAAAGAGAGAAAAATCTTTCGACAGCGAGGCAGAACGGCGTCGAGTTCGTGAAAGCTAACGGGCGCGAGAAAAGCTTTTCCAGGTCCTGCTCTCTCTCTCTCTCATTCTTTCTTCCTTTGCTTTCCGTGAGACTCGAGCCACGTTCCATTTCCTAACTCCTCGCAGCAGCAGCAGCAGCAGCAGCAACACGAAACGAAAGCGCAAAACGCGAGAGAGAAGAGCCTTAAAGTTATTCCAAGTTTCGAGTGCGCGCACGGAGGCAGTTGATTTATCGGACTCATTACTGCCACGGGGTAGTAGTGCGGATGGGGGTTCCCTCAGCAGGCAAAACAGCTACCAACCACCATCACCAATGTTCCCGCGCACACCCTCGTCGTCGTCCACCCTTAGCCCTCTTTCTCCCCCGAGCCTCATCCCGCCTTCTTTCCGCGGCGTGTTTTACAAGACGGCATTAATTGCTCGAATTAAATATGCACCTCTCTTCTCTCGTCCGTAATTTATTTCACTTCCCGACGAAAGCTTTACAGTCCATCACACGCTGTACTGCTGTTACGTAAAGATATTCTGGGGTTGTATATGGAACCAACGAGACATCGAAACGGTCGTCAGATGATTTGGCCGCATCCGATCGTTGATTTTCATATCTAGATTTTATTTTTCCTTGAGGTGAATCCTCCGGTAATTTAAAAGATCATTTGTATCAGTTCTTGGGATTGCTGATACTTTTTTTCGAAGCAATATCTCTTGATTGATGAAGCAAATCAAATTAGAATGATTAAACACTCATTCTTTTATTTTGTTTATTACAGAAGTACTTTGGACGAAGAACGCAGGGCTCAAATGGCTCTGAAGACCCGAGATAGAATCAATGTTTTAGAGAAGAAATTTGCCAATTTGGATAATTATGGGAATGGCGATTCTCGTGAAACTTGCAGATCTTTGAGGTTGTCGTGCAACAACTCGAACGTCAATAGTTCAAGCCAAGAAACTACTTATCTCAGCATATCATCGATAGCAACATCGAATTCACTGGCATTCAGTGACGAAGTGAAAAAGTCAAATGTGTCAAATGAACCGACTGAAAATCCAAAGACAATGTCTGCATCGTGTTCGAAATTTCAATCAGCGCCGCATTTCCAACGTGAGACTGTCACTTTGCAAGACGTGAATAAAAATTTTTACGAAAATTCGAGTCTATTGAGCGACAACTCCAGTCGAGACGAAAGCTCGGTCAATCTAGTAGCAACCGCAGCATTGGCTTTCGCAAAGTTCGACGATCTTCAATGCCAGCCTAACGACTGTCCGAAAGTTTATCCCGTAAACGATGAGCTTAACTATCACAAAAATCCCAAATACTCAACTAGCAAGTCATTGCGAAAAAATCCATTCTCTATGAGACTCTCGACCAGTTTATCGGGAATTAAGACACGAAAATCTCCGCTGAAACACCGAAAACGTCGAACTGAGAGGAAAATTGAAAACACTCTTGACAGCAATTTACTGAGTCGAAATCCAGAACGAATTCAGACTGGGTAAGTCTTTTTTAATTAAATGAATTTTTTTTCTAAATGAAATCATGAAAAAAATCATCTCTAGCATCAAAATTAGCAATAAATAAAACAAACAAAAAATGAAGAGATGTAAAAAAAATAAGAGAGTTGAGAAAAGGACAAGAAAAATTTTGAAAAATTAGCTCGTGCATAGTGTTTATCAAAATTAACTAGCACCTCAAGCGTCTCGGTTAATTTCGCATGAATGGCAGAAAATGATTACCCGGGGTAAGAATCGAGGGTAAGCATCGAGGGATGAGAGGGGATGGTGAAAATACGTTGGCTATTGCGAGTGAATATAGTAAACTCTGGGGTTCTCGAGCGTAGCACTTCTTAGGTGCGGTGTACTCTTTCACTCTCTGCAGAATAGAATCCTAAGAGTGCAACGAGTCGGGGTCATCGCTTCTGCACGTACGAGCGATTTTTCTCCGATTCTTTTCTTTTTTTTATCCCTTTCAAAATGGTTGAAGATGCGCTTTGGTGTAAGCCACGCATCATCAGTAAGATGCAGAAGAAAAAATGGCTTCCCTTGTATGTGTGAATGTGCACATATGAGGGAGAAATAGACAGAAGATGATGAGAGTGTGCGGGCAATATGCGCGCGCGGCCATGGACATGAAAATGCATGTAATTAGTTGGGAATTGATGTCCGAAGAGCGCGCGAACCGCGAGAGAATCTTCGCAGGCGCAATTTTAATCGGCTGTCGTATGATAATTACCATGCGGCAAGTTATAACGCAGCGACCCACGCTTGATAAATCATCGTCGTGTGGTATAACGTAAGCGATATTCAACCACGTGCTTATTCTCGCCCCTATTCCACACAGCATCACAGCGCACATCACTTTTTATTCTTCTTACACATATTACACCCCTCTACCGCAGCAATCCCTTGATCAACCGCGAACGATTCTCAAGTATTCATTTACTTCGTATTAATCAATGATGCGATATTGATTACGATCGTTCGAGGTGTGCGAGAGCCTCAAACGCTGGGCGCATCATCGTTTTGTAACCGAGATAGAAAGGCGCTCGTCCTCGCGGCGTATAGGACATCAGATACGATTATTAAATATCGAAGAATGCTCGCAACATTTATGTCGATATCTGATAAAGATCGATCGATGATTTTTTTTTTTATTCGTCAATATGATGATGCTGCGGATTCTGATGAATAACTGACGAGGAAAATGAGTGGGTTTTTTTTTCTTTTTTAACCCAGATGGCGATTAAAGGGACTGAATTATTTATCAAATGTTTAGGGTTGAAATTGATTTAGTAGTAAACTCTGGAAATCTATAGTTCTCTTGTCAGTTTAATGTAACATTTTAGCGATTTACGGGATTACACTCAACGTCGCCGCGAGCAAAAAGTCACGCGCTTTGGCTCGAAAATCTATCGAGAGCATCGATGCTGATGGCAACAATAGTAGGTGGCAGATTAATATGCGTGGATTCATTCACCAGTACATATACATCCTGTTGTAAATAACAGATTACAATGAGAAAGAGAGAGAGGATAAATTAGAGGTAAACGTAGATCAGATGTAATTTAATACATTTCCACGAATAATCGTATCGTATTCAGAGTTACGTACATTATTCGGAACGACATGTGATATATGCGTACATATTGGTAACGTTAATTATCTACCGGCATACAGAATTACATCATCAAATAAATGATCCTACTGAATAACAGATGAAATGTTTGAAGTAAATATATTTTGCTATTGATGCATGATTTTGATGCGTGATTTTGAATATTATACTTCATTAAGTATTATCCATATCGACAATTAATAAATTTCATACCGACGATTCAATGTCAAATTGAATTTTCACATTTTGTTGAATAATAAGAAAAATATTTTTGTAAAATATTAATGACACAGTTTTTTATTCATTACAATGACGAATAGTTTATCTTTTACTATCAATAAAAGTAGGAATGTTAAACCATCGATTCTTCCTATGTTTCTTTTTTTTTCTTTAGTTTCTTGACGAATTTATATCGTATCCAATTAGCTTTGGCATTCGCAAGATTTCTCTCGCGAGATGCAAACTCCAGTCGAGAAAATACGACGTGCACATCTTTCGTATCTCTCGCCTTCAACAACAGTGACAATCTTAACACACGGGGAGAGATTTTTTTTTCTCGCCGCGGAGAAGTGTCGTCAATGCAACTCAAGAAGAGTAAGAGTGCAACGAGATGTGCAACTCGCGGTGCACCTCGTGTTGATTGCTCAATACGACGGTTAGTCTACATTGAGTCTATACTCTCTCGAAATGTTTTTCGATATATGCGTCGATTCAATGACTAAACTCGAGAGTTAAGACTTCAGCGGTACAGTCCAGGTCAACCTGGATACTATAAAATTAGTTTTTTTTACAAATTTTACCTCGATATATTAGAAGATTTTGAAAATTACATTTAAAAAATATTTTTTTAAACTTTAAAAATATTTTTAAAAAA
>JABMBV010003801.1:0-10966 GCA_018906735.1 Mesochorus sp. PSUC_FEM 10030011 | reverse complement strand
TTTACGGAAGAAGGATACCATTTCGTTTTGGAATTCCACAAAATAAACAATTAAAACTTAAATTTAAAATGATATGCTACAAATTATCAGTCTGAACTTTAAATATTGAATACCCCCTTAAAACGTACACGACGAAGAGAGCTTTCGTGTTATTTTTAAAATTTTTTCCTTTTAGCCTTTTAGAAATTATAGCCAAGTAAAAATGTTTAATTGCACAATTGCAAATTTCAAAATTTTGAGTTAACAATGACTTCGGAAGGGTTTAAAGAAAAAAATCTTAAAAAAATCATGAAAGCTCTTTTCGTCATGTACTTTTTAAAGGGCGTATACATTATTAAAGGTTCAGGCCCCCCGGGCAGAACACCAGTCCATATTTGGTGGAATGACCCATATAAATGTACACCGGCGGTTCTCTGGTCAGCCTGTACGAAAACGTTGGCTCGCGGGGGAGAAAAAGAGAAAGAAATATATGGAGAGGGAGCGAAAGAGAGATCCATCAATCGCGGGCGCGAGTCAGAGGATATCGGGGACCTGCCAACGCGCGCGACCGTTTGACCGCGCGGAGTTTCCGATCGTATCGATGTGTATAAACTTCGATTCTCTTGCGCGCGTTTCCTCTACTCGTGTATATGTGATCGTTGACGATGGCGAGAGTTCTCACCATGGCAAATCGCCTACGGCGTGTCGGCATACACGAATCAACGAAGGATATATATTATTCCTTCTCGCCCTGAGAGTAAGAAAGAAAAAAGAAACACGAAAAAAAAAAAAATGTTTTTTTCTTTTTCTATACGAGCCGAAAAGAAAAACGAGATAAAATGGATTCTCATGTCACGTTGGAGCTCCTGCAGATACCTCGGCCACCCGCTCTTTCGAGAAAATTGTCTAGCCGCATTCGTCGTGACAGCAGTGTATATAAGTTTAAGTCGACGTAAGTATCAAGAAGGCTTTAACGTCACCAGCGCGATGCGGGTCATCGAAGACAGAGAAAGAGAAAAAGGGAGACATAATCTCGCGCATGTACAAACATATAACACATCTCACTGCTGAGGACACATACTTTCCCACGATTTTTCTATCTCGCCGCACGTGAAAAACGACACGAGAGTGTCTTTGAGCTGAGTTATTCTCTGGTGCAATATCCCAACCACATTTCGCACAGAGGTGCTGCACGGAAAAGAAATAGAAAACTCATCCGAGATTTTCCGTGTATCCTTCACTCGAAACTGAAGAATTATTGTACGTGACAAAAGACATTTGTGTGGTATATTTTTAAGTTTCGATAATGAAATCAGGGAAAAAAATCATGTTATGGACTTGAAAATATATGCAGTTGCATAGGTTATTGAGAAATTCTATTCATCCATCAATTTATGAATTTATCTATCAACCATAATGAATTATCAATTTTTTGTAAGGAATTTATTTCATCACGTTTCTTATTTTTTTATAAAATTTTTAAAAAAAGTTCAAATGATTCGTGATTAGACCAAAATTTCCACAACATTATCTTGAGTTTTTCAAAAAATGTCCTTTTTTTTATTGATTCTAATTGATTATTTAGAAATTTTCAATCAATAATCTCCTCATATTACGTAAAGAGCTAAATAATTTTTTAGAAAATTAAAAAAACTCGAGTTTTTCAATAAAAGTTTTTTTTTTAATCAATACAGATTATTTATTTAAATATTTTTGCTCAACAGAACTCTAATGTTACGTAAGAGGCTAAATAATAAAAAAATATATTATCCAAAATAAGGTTAAAGAAAATTTTTTTTTGTAAATTCTCATTGAAAGCATTCCAAACATTTCATTTGGTTAAACTGATACTCCGAGTTATTATTTAAGTATCAGATGGTGTTGTTTTTTTATTATTATATAAATTATTATGAATGTATCACTATAGTCATAATTACGATTCTTGCATGGTACTTTTATCAATAATAAACGATAAATCGTACAAAACGTCACGGTGAAACAATTGAACAGGTATAGAATGTGTGCGATATTGTATGTGTGTGTTTGTGTGTGTATAAATAGTGTGTATGAGCACGTAAGATTTCTCGACCATAAAGTTGGATGGAAATAAAGAGTGTGCTGGATGTAAGGCGGGGATGAGGTCGTCACGTCGCCGGAACCATCGCGGAAACGTTCGTGCTTCGTGACTCTTGAAGATCGCGCACGTGCGGTGTCCACCCCCGTCTTCTCTATAGCAACACGACATGACAATCGAGTGCCCAAAGAGTCACGTTTAGGTTTGTCACACGTACGGCACCAAACTAGCGGGCCCCAACTTTTTTTTCCTTCATTTACCCCCTCTGATTGTATTTTTTTTTGCAAAAAGTTAACGTTTATTCGCGGTTAATGTGTATTTAAATATTTTTTTTTCTTTTAATACCAACAGATATCATCAAAAATTCATTGATTTCTAATAAAACAATAATAATTTTACCTTACATTGTATTTTTACTAACAAAAATCTATAAAATACAGGATAATTTATATCGCTTTGTAATTAGAATTAATTAAGAAAAGATAGTTCATAAAAGCGAGAGATGAAAAAAGGGAAAGAAATAGAAAAAGAGAGAAACGGGCGTATATGAAATATAAAAGAAAAATCTATAATTCGGAGGGAAGATTTTTTTGATAGCCCAAAATTACGTGTCTTATAACCGACAATTATATCTGATGTGCGCTCTCGTCGGGTCTTGAACGTGTACTTTCTCTGGGACAAAAATAAAGTATTAAAAACAAACGAAAAGTACATCTTAGCGTAAGAGATGGTCGCGGTCAAAGTGATGCACGAACGAGAAATGTAATGTCGGAGTACTCGCTGATGGCTCAAAAATAAAAATATTGTGCTGACGGTGCAAAACATCGTATTACAATTACAATGATAATTGGTCGAGGATAATCAAGTTGTACCAATAAATACAAAGTTTCAACTTTAGTTTACGAGTTTATGAGAAATTCGTGTGAGGGCTCTGTCATGGACAATTATTGTACCGGAAAAATGCCAGTAAAACATAAAAATGAAGCCAATATAATTACTGTATTTTACGGAAGATATTTTGATTCGTAAAGATAAAAAAATAATTAAAAAAAAAAAGAATTAAACAAAAATATCTCCTCTCGTAACATTCGACCATTTCGTTTCCACACGAGTGCCTTGCCAGGTTGATCAATTACGAGTAAACCAAGCGATTAATTGGAGGAGCTCGCAATTGGATTGACGGATCTTCACAGCCCTCTCGCGAGACTCTCACTCTTTTATAAGGCTAAAAGACTTGTCTCCTTATTTTCTCTCATCTTGAATTATTCCCCCCTGAGAGTGACGACATTATTAATTAAGCGAAACAAACTTCGAAGACTTTTAACATCCAAAACCTTAATTACTGGCCACAAAAATATCGAATAAGAATGCTAAACAAATGTCGACAGATGCAAACCTCAGATTTAAATGCTGTAAACAAAATTGTAAAACTCAAATGTAAAATAAAAATATTGGTATCTTTGTAATTACCATGTTTGTTGTTAATTACATAAATATTTCTATCAATCGCTGTCTTGGTTTACTGTCCAATCTGAATGATCAGATACACTTCTATTTCTACATTGACTGATGTGTATCGAGATACTCGATATTTTCTATCGAGAAAAATGTCATGCACTTGATATATAGATGTTTTCTTTTTTTTTTTTTCAAGCATCGGTACAGTATGTAGCGAGAAGACTTGTCATTAATTAAATAATAAACGATGTATGTCGCGAGAATGCCTGTAATTTAATTGCCGCACTTTGATATGTACTTCGGCTATAGTTACGATAACGGAACTGTACATAAATACACAAGAGAAAACCGGAAGCTTGTTTTTTTTTGGTACACTGACCTTCATGTTTCTTTTAATTTGATTTAATTTAATTAATAATCACGTCGATTCTATAAAGTCCATTAATATTGGGGGATAATTTGGGTAAAATATCTCTTCAATAGAATCATTTTTTTTTAATAACAATAAGATTAAATTTTGTGTAAAAGAGTTCTCAGTATGATGTATTATTCAATCAATATTAAAACAAAAACAAAACAAGATTTTTAGATTTTCTATTATAGGATAATTCATTCTGAGCACAATCGATTTTGAAATTATTTGTTTTAAAAATCACATTTTTGTAGTCATTTGTTCAATCGATAAGATAGATGGGTTTGTTTTAAATTATTTTACTTTTTGTTATCGAACAATAATTTCCGGATACTCATTATGATATTCCATATCTATTGTATTACGTTGAATATTCTTCTCGTCTTTTTTCAAAAGATTTTTTTGCACAATCTTTTAATTAGAGGGTTCCAATGTTGACTGACACTCGTAAGTAGAAGCATCCGAGAGTCTCGTTGATATTAACACGCTTGTATATATATATATGTGTGTGTGTGTGTGTGTGTGCAACACGTAACTCACAACCTTCCGTGCAGAGCACAACGCGACGAGAGTCGACGTTATCAATTAAACGGCTTGCGATGCCGCGGTTGTATACGCGTTACTAATAATAGTAATAATAACTTAATTAATTCGTATACTTGGTACATGAAATGGAGTTGAGTTTGCGCATGTATGTGTGTGTTCGTGTGTGGGTGCGCGTGTGTTCGTGAGTGGATTGATTAAACCTTCGTGCGTGCTGATTAGAGAGACGTTTGTGTCAACGGGCTATCAGATTCAATTTTGTTGGATTTATTTTTCATTTATCCCGAGTAAATATGTATATGAGTGCGTATAATACTTTCACACCTCGGCTCATCGAGATTTCTTATCGATAATTATGCGATAATTACAAACTGAGAATCTGCATATAATTTTACCTGGGGAGATAGTGAAGAGAACTTTTTTTTTTCATTCGAGAAACCACTTTCGTAGCATGACTATAAGAAAAAAATTTAACAACGGTTGGTACTTAAATTTACATCAAGTTTTATATTCAGGCAATATTATTTTGAGCCTAATTAAGGATTCTCAATTGAATCATATTTCAGAATTTCAATTAATGAATTGAATATGGATGGCCTGGAAAATATATTTAGTATGATAATTATGTTTTTTTTTTCCTTCTTTTTATTAATTAAAAGATTTATGTTATCGATCGATGAATCATGTTATGAATTTTGATAAACTGTTTTTTTTTTCTTCTAATATTCTTCTATCTTCTATCAATTAGTATATGCATAATTTCTCATTAAAGATACAACAGGAATTTCGATAGCGAACGCGCAGGGTGCCGCATCTTTACCGAATACCCGCGAGGGCCGGCCCTTTATTATTTAGCGTCCGCGCGCCTCTGTGCTCGCGCCAGGTAACGTTGCGCGCACACATATATTAATGCACGTACGCATATATTCGCAAATGATCCTGGTGTAACGAGTAACGAGCGTCGGTGTAACGCGACTCTTAAAGATAATGAGCGGTCTGATGGCTCGTAAATATAATGACCATCGGCGGCATTGGCAAGATGCAATGCCGACACGACTTTTAAAACGAGTAAAGTTTGCAAGGGCGCCACCACACTACCAGAAAATTTGGCCGCGAGCTGGGGTACAAAAAATACATCAGAAGTTGAGAATTAAAAGGAACATTTGATTCCAGTATTAGCGGCGTTAATTGATCTGCGATTCGTAGTAACAAATTGCGAAAAAAAAATGAAATAAAAAGTTAACGGATTTCACACCGATTGCGCCTCTATTTAGATATAAATTTTCCACGATCAGAAAAGATTAGTGTCTGCGAGTACCCATGACAATATAAAATAATGTCCAACGGTCTAAGAGCCATAAGTTTTAGCTCGTTTATGTTTCGAGAGTCAGTGAGAATGAGCGCCCATAGCTTGGACAGCTAAAAGTTGTTTCTTCGAGGCGGATATACGGGGGAAGAGAAAAAGGGGGAAAAAAAAGATCGGTTATCGTCGAGCTGAGAAAAGAGAAAGAGACAGCTCGGTGGTCGATTAGGCGAGAGGTATAAAGATGAAAAGGAGATACTTCTCCGAGTGCTCGCGCCGGCTTCTTTCTGTACCTGCGGGGCGCTCGAGTTAACGGACCGCGATTTATCATCGTGGATTATTAAATACCCTCACTTTAGCTGTGAACTATACCGCCGACGCCGGGCATTTTGCGACGTACGCGCAATTGCGCAACGAGACGCACACACGCTTTTCCATCTCTTTCTCTCTTTATTGGGCTCTGGAATTTTCGCCGCAGCAATATTAATTCTACACATATATACATTGTACAATTATCTTTTTTTTTTCTTTTCGAACGAGAGACACACCGTTCGAGCTATCTGGAGCACTCACTGTATTAAAAAAGAAAAGTGCAGCCCGCAAGGTCAGGAAAAAGAAGGTCGAAGTGCAAATGTTCTGGACAAGAGAGCACAGAAATATCGTTTCTGTTTTATTACTGTTGTCGGGGCGTTTCATAACTTTATACTTATACGTTCTCACACGTTATTGAACGAGCATTGCTATTAATTGTTCCCTGACGTTCCAACATCTCACACACTTACTGTAGAATACGATCATGCTGCGGTCAATCATCGTTGGATCTGTGACGAAACGTTTATTGGATCTCAACCAAAACTTTTTCTCTCATATATCGCGTTTCGTGACTTCCATACTATTTTACATAACATTTTTTATTAAAAATTTTGAAAACTAGATGATACAGCAAACATTACACGATTCAATACTGATTTTACACTGTTTTTTTTGTAATGAACTCGGAATGGCCTATTTTTTAGTCAATTATTTAATTTGAGACTCGTTAAGGAGAAAGGTTAAATTTCTCTCTAACTTTGAAAATAGTTGTAATAATGTAATGCTAAATTCAACAATACATTTTCTTACTATTATTGGGTGTCGCTTTTCAATCATTCAAATTTCGGAATTTTTGCACCAACACAATTTTACATAGACACAATACTAATGTTTTAGTACAAATTCTATCTGTTCAATGCTAAAAGTTTCTGAGGGCCAAAAAATCAATTGAAAGTATCATGGCCAAAAGATAGGTGGCGCTTTGATAATAGCCGAAAATTTTCAACATCATGAAGATGAGCGCGAACAAAAGTGAGGTTGAAGAAAAGAGGAACTGTCCAAAGTGTATCGAAGGAGTTAGTCAACGCCATAACTTGTATAAAGATATACACATGCATACATTTGCAATAATAAAAAATCAGAAGAGGGTAGATGGATGACGCGTGAATCCATAGCACGAACTTGAATGTTGCCGCGCCGCCACGAAAGATTCCACCGGAGTATGCAGGGCGATATTAAGTATAAAAGGCAGAAAATGCGCGCCGGGGTCCTCCGAGGATTACACTTCCCTCTCGCTATAACGTAGGTGATTTCAGCAAAATTCATGGCTGCTTGATTACGAGTAATAAACCGGTATGCGTTAGGACAAGATTTATGAGCATCGCCGACCACCTATAAGCTCCGATCGTCTCCTCCTCCGTCACTGCGCGCAAATGTCTACCCGTTTTTCCACCGCTACCCTTTCTCTCGCAACCTTTTGCATTGGCGGCTTCAACATCGTCTTCGGGTGATTAAAAAAAAAGAAAGAAAAAGAAAAAGAAACGCATTGAAAAGAAAGATTAAAAATAAAATTCGCCCGAAATCGACGAGTCCTCCAGACCTTCCGATCGTCCCAAATAAAAATCAACTCTGGCTGCGTGAAAAACAACGCCGCGAGTCTGCGTATCACGGTCTGTAACCACTGCAGAAAGATGCGTAACGAGTAGAGAGCATATTCGCGCCCCTCATTCTCATCGCCACGCAATCTCGGATAATTTGACGTTTGGGTAACGAGGACCCCGCTCGGACCCACGTATTGGATCGAGAATTACCTTATAATTTTCAAAAAAAAAAAAACCCCGACTTTATACCTTCTGAGCTAAATACGATGACTCGGTCAACTCTGAGAAATTTGACCATGCACGCCATATTTTGTCCGCAAATTTTTGTTTATGTATAAAATATCTGTGAAAATAACGTAAATGTTTTTATATCTGAGTTCTAAATATTCTAATATCTGCATCTATCTGAATTATTTATAACAACAACATCGTTGAATTCTGTTTGAAGTTATCGATTTGAAAACGTTTCCAATCAACATTTTTTTAATATTCCAACTCTTAGTAGTAATTAACCTTTGCGATCTACAGAACATCTAATTCTATTTTTTATATATCTTTATTTGTTCTGCTAGATTGCCTGCTTTTTAACACCTTTGGCAATTTATCAATAGTTTTTTTTTTCCATTTTCAGATGAATATTTTCAGATGAAAACTTGATGATGTTTTCTCTGTTAATAAATTTTCAAAACGTTATACTTGAATACAAGTTACAATTAAAAAATTTTTCAATATATTCAAAAAATGTTACTAGTTTTTTAAAATGTTATACTTATAGCTTATAATATTTTGAATATGTTTAGATCTTGTTACTAAATTTTCAAAACATTACACTCAAGTATAAAATTAAATATAAAAAATTAGTAACAGAATCTGAAAACCATCGAGTCTTGATCTAAAAATGGACTTTCGATGAATTACAAAAACCAAAAGTGAATCCTGAATCTTTGTAGCGCAAGAATATTTCGTAAATAAGAATCCGCGTGGTCCTGAGTTGTGTGTCCTCGAGTGTATCGAGTCATACGTTGGAGGTTTCATTGGATTTCAGTGAGGACACACACACACACGCAAACCAACATAGTATATGTATCGAAATCCTCTGTATATTTTCCCTGCGGGCAGAGAGGATACGTCGAAGGTGCGCAACTGTGACGAACAAAAGTTACGAAGGAACGGTAGAGGAGCAGAGGAGGCTGGCGAGGAGCGGTGCTTTTCGTGTGTCGTTGTTTTCGTCGCGCTATATCTCGCCCTCAGTTCATGCGATATAATATATATATATATGTAGACAACGTATATACAGTACGAGTGTACGTAGTACGTTAGTAAAAGACGTTGCGCAACGCTGGCGCCAGGCAGAACCAAGACTCGTCGCGATGCTGCCTGAGGGCCATACCGTGGACCGCGCGAGAGTGACTCACCCGCGGGAGAGGCGGCGAACGCTCGGTGGCCGAGGAGAGAGAAGGTGGAGGAGGTGGAGGAGGAGGAGGAGGAGGAGAGGAGTCGCGCGAGCCCGAAGCTTGACCCACCTAGCCCCCGGACCCGTCCAAGGTGGTCGAGGTTACCTGGAAGGAGTCTTACTCGCGTCGATATATTATCTACACACAGTGTATGTGTGGCCATTACGTGTGGATATACTCTGCATTTACATGTGGTATGCAAATATATATGAATAAGTACTAAATATAGGAAAACGGGTAGCGAGCAGAGTGTGACCTACAAATTTCTAAGAACTTTGATAGCCCCATAGGTTGATCCTAGAACCGTTATTGAAGACGCTAAAACGGCATTTGCTTCTGAAGAAGGGAGCGAACAGATAAGGGTTGGAAGAGTCAACGATCGATGTCTTCGATCTTGATGAATAATTCAACCAACTGCTGTTGATGGGGCATCGACCAATTAGATGGATGGTGCGCACGTTCAATAATTGCTTCTACCAATTAGTCCTTTGTCTGGGTGATTGATTAGTACAAGCATCCCTAACTTTTGTTGATGGTGTTCCTGATCTATTTTTCAAAGCTTGTCTTTCTTGTACTGGAGATATCTTTGATGCTAAAAAGGACCTTGAACTGAATCCTTCAATATTATGAAAATACTGGTTAGACATTGAGCCCAGGCTTATGCAATCCAGAGAATATATATAATGGGTACGGAATATATATATTTTTTCTTTTGCACTGTTGCATAAATCCTGTGCGGATCGTAAGTACGAACGTGCAAAAGGAATTCGTACCGAGCCATGTTTCATTTCGCCTCACTCGTGAACTTGTGCGGGCTTGACCGTGTCCATAAGACCGCGAAAGGGCAAGTACACAGAACGAAAGAACAATGAAAGGAGAGGTGCATTGAAGAGAATAAAAGCGAGAGATGGAAAATCGGAGAAACGTACGATGAATAAAAAGAGAATAACGAAAGAGCGAAGCGGTGATCGGTGGGTGGGAGAAAAAAGAATGAAGAAATTCGGTCACGGTTCTCTTAGGATATTGTGGCACACGACGCTGTGTATAGTGCCTGCGGGGACCACGACTAGAAGAGGAAAAAGAAGACGTAAATTCGAGGGAAGAATGCGAGATGCATCTGATCTGATTTATTCTACAGGTGGAGCGAAAGAAAGGGGGAGGAGTCGACGATGGAGATGTATAATCCATTACTCTTTAAATTCCGGAATAACCATTTCTTAACCAAAAACCCCCAGTCACTCCCGTGATTCAATAAAATGTCATAAGAATCTGTCATTGCTATCCGTTTTGTTCTTATTCCTCAGTTCGTCGCGGCTTGTTTGTTTTGGCTACGATGAACTCGCCCACTGAATTTAGAGCGTTGCCTTGGTTGAATATATTCGCAGGTTGTAAGAGAGAGAGAGAGAACCCCAGAAACTGTAAGAGAAGCAGAAGAAGAAAAAGAGCAAGAGGAACGAGAACAAGAAGATGACGAAAAAAGAATGCAAAACGAGAGGAACCCGGAACGAGAGCGACTCTCGTGAGGGGCCAAAGGACCAAAACTCTCTTTGCTTGCGCGAGGGCAAACTCGCATTTATATACTTTCTCTCTTATTATTGTTATTGTTATGGTTCTTTTTTAACGTTTCTCTGTCGTGCTCTTTGGTAGCAAGTATCAAGACCTGGTAAAGAGAGAGGTCAGACGATTTAGCAGTCGGCAAGTACAGAAGCTGGTGCGCGAAAAAAGAGGCGCGGTGAGAGCTTTTATTGCGATGCGTTTGCGCGAGCGCGTGCGTGGTCATTGGAATATTAAACAATCTCTATCTCTCTTGTTCATATTCGGAGGGGGGGG
>JABMBV010003790.1:0-10966 GCA_018906735.1 Mesochorus sp. PSUC_FEM 10030011 | reverse complement strand
CAGAAAAAAATATATATATATATATATACAAACCGAGACGTTAAAACTCTTTGAGGCACGTAACCGCACGTATACGTGACACGAGAGGCATCTTGAATAAACATAATGCAGCGAAACACTTGTCGGCTACGATAATTAATTCCATCGTTTGGCAAAACGTGATATGGTCTGCGTTGTATGTGTATATTATACACGTACGAAGGAAAAACCGAATCAAAGTGAGCCCGTTGTTCAGCCATCAAGAGAAATTTTCGTCGAGAATTTCCGACGTTGGCGTTGAATGAGTACAAGCAACGGGCACAAACGGCGTGCGCGATATATATACTTCGGGCTCTGCCAAAAGACGAGTGCGAACGCACGAGAAGAAGGAACAAGATTGAAAGATGAAGAGAAAAAAAAACGGGGCAAAAACGAACGAAAATGAAACGACTGCGAGTGGATCCATGTAGAAAGTTTCGTGCGGCCAAGAAACCTCGCGCGCGATACATAAAGGTTGAGAGCATGCAACGGACGAGCAGCCCAGCAGCGAGAGAACGAATTGACCGTTGGATGCTTGATGGACGTAGCGGGTGGCTCGTTATGGTCCAACCGGGACGGCTCGGGCAATCAAGAAGGATTCTTATACACGAAGCACCCAACGTGTCGCTCATGATGGAGACCCACCCTGGACAGCCATCGATCTCTCGCCTACTCTCGCGCTCGTCCATGCCTTGTGCTGCTGCTGCTGCTGCTGCTTGTTTGCTGCTTTTTACGCGTTTCATCCGCTCGCGTTCGTATATATACAGGCCGATTCAGAATTACATTTTGGTGGATCGGGGCGAGCTATCACAAGCCACAGACTATAGTCTCTTAACTGTGAAGAATTAAAAATTACGGTTGTTCTGTACCGTCGCGACTGATCCGACTGGGAACTTATCCAAAAAGGTGTGAAACTTTTCGATACTTTACGGTTTAAGATAGTATTAGAAGTTTCGTCTCGAGGTAGTAAATGTTTCCCACACTATAATTTATTTCGTGCGAGGATGCTTAAAGAAGTCGTTGAGATACACAATAATATTTTGTTTATTAGCTGTGAACGGACGTCATCTGATGCGATGGTTTATGTATATGTTACTTCATTCGTGACGATTTTGGTTCTGCACGGAAAATTTAAGCCACTCTACCGTCCTAGCTTCGTCGATTTAATATTTTGAAGATTTCTCAGGGAGAAATAAGCATAGGAAAGAAAAGAAAAAAAATATGCGGGAGGCCAGGATGCATAAAAAATAAGGAACATGGTGGGAAAAGACATAGGACACCAATAAAGCACTTGAAAAGGTTTGGGATACGAAGATGTAGAGCAAAATGCTGAAATAAAAAATACTCAAGTCAAAAATGCTTAGAAAAAAAAAGAAAAGGCACATGTCGGATGATTTACGTACGTAACAATAATTCTCGAGTCTTTTAAGGTCTCACAAAAAAAAGACAGAAAAAAAATAAAATTCTTAGCAAATAAAAGTGCTGAAAAAATAGAAAAAAAGCGATAAGACATGCAATAATATAGAACGCAAATATTTTCGCGGTATTTATATGTGCGAGTGTGCATAACGCACTATCTTTGCCGGGTTAGAGCCACGAGAGAGAGAGGCGCTCGGTTTCGTCCTGATGGATGACAAATGGCTTCTCCAGGACGCGTCACTCGTCCTGGAGCGTACGGATGCCAGGGGCTCCTCCTATACGTGATCAAGCTCGGCTATCTACAACGCTGTGTGGGAAATGTACGAGGCGCGATGGCGATGTGTATACGTTCGTCGTGGCACAAAAGCAGCTTGGCGAGGGTTGAGGGTGTACGTATGGGGGTGGATGGGTGATATCCGCGAGGGGCTGCTGCTGCTGCTGTACGCTCGTATAAGCTGCGCGGATACTTGTCCATCGTTTCGCTGGTAGTGGTGATGATTGTATACATAGAGCGTTTTCGTGTAGATGCGAAGGCTGCGGTGGTGGATGAGATGGAAGAAGAGGGTGGAGGAGGATTGGTGAAGGGCGAAGAGGGATGGTGGGCGAACGGGTCGGCGGAGATAAAGTGGGACGTCTGATCCTCCGACGAGCGAGCAGGCAAAAAGATCCTCGCGCTTCACGTCCCGGGAGACGGAAGCTGGGAAACGAGGAAAAACTCCCTCAAGCCTCTGAACCATACCGCACACCATCGCACCAAAACCTTCTCCTATTTTCCTCCTTCTCGCATCCATGCAGCGTTGTTCCAAACTCTCTCTCTCTCTCTCTCTTTTTTCTCTCTATCTTTCTCTCTTGATACTCACTCTCCTGACCGGAACTCCACCTCTTTGGAGCTTTCTGAAGCAAAAGAAGGGTATAGACACCCCCGTAGCGTCCATGCAGAAAGAAACTTTCGAGTAAAAAAGAAAGAAAAAAAAATCGTTTTCCCAGGCTCCTTTTACTATCTCTCATCCTTCTTCCTCTATGGATACCTTCAAACATTTTTCCTCTTCTATCATTGCGCCTGTTTCATTTTTACGTACTCGCTTTGGTAACCGCGTGTGCTTGTTATATATGTATAATACGCCTCGAAGCGCGATATCCATTCTCGTGGTGCTCTCATTCTCTTTGCATGGCGCGAAACGAGTACTGAAAACACGTTCACTCGTCTGGTTGTTCGCCTTGATCGTGGTTACCCGTCATTAATGATTTCAGGCCAATCTCCTGTAAATACCGTATTTGTTGGTGCTCGTATCCAATATCCATATACGCATTCTCGTCGCCATCGTCGTCGTCGTCGTCGTTGTCGTTGTCGATTAAGTCTCGATGATCGATATATATGTTCGTGTTTTTCATGAGTTATAATACACCCTAGACCCTGAACTGATAAACTATGAAATTGCCAACATTTGTTTTATACTCTCGGATCGGCAAGGTCTCTCGAACCGTATCAGCGAGACTGAAGGAGTCTGGTCACGATATCGTTATTTTCCTCAAGAACCAAACATACTTCTATATCGTATACATACAGATATAGCGATTTCGGTTAACCATTATACAAACGGCTGATGGGATTTTCGACTTCCCAACGAAATATTCCCCATCGTGTTGTCGTAACAGCCGCGAACGATATGGAAGTTTACAGCTACGCTTATGTTTGTATACCTGCTGCTGCTGCTGCTCATCGAAGTCAACTTCGTACAGGTAGTACAAACGTCGCGTAAAACTTGGAGGTGAAACCGTGGCTCGATTAGTACGCCAGGGATGACCAAGCCCGCGGGGATAAATCTGATAAGTAGGCGGCGCACGATAGCCTCCTGCGGTTGCCACAAATCCGCGGATAAGCCCGGAAAGCGCCGAGAAAGACGGAACATTCTCTCGAGTAGATGCGAAGCTCTATCGTAGCATACAAATACATACACACACACGTGCGCGCAAATATCACAGCTCTCTTTTTGCTTTACGAAAGCTGAACGGAATGCAGTATGTGCTTCTGCTTCGATCCTGGAAAAAACTCTACGGGCATCTAAACTATTGCGGAGTATAAGAGACAATTGCGACGCTTATGAGAGAGCGTGCGATTGTGTATATAGATGCCTTCAGGCTGATCGACCGTAATAAGAGGAATGCTTTCATGATTGTGTAAGAAGAAAGAGAAACGTGTGTTGGAGAAACTATGGAGAAGGATGAACGGCAGATCGAACGTCGTCATTACAAACGACGTGACAATCTTGAACACGAGCCTCCATTTCGATATACACATATAAATAATACTGTATATTTCCTCTGTATATATATTGCTTGTTACGTCGATTGGCCGACGCGTGCCCGTGGGTTTCGTCGGCTGTAACAGCATCTCAACGTGATCCTTCATAAATGTCAGAGGCACTATGATCGTGAGCAAGCCTCGAGCGTACGTCATATATACATATATATATATATAAGGTTCGAGAACTCCGGTCTATACCGGTTCATTCTCATGTACCACTGTAAACGGATCTAATGAAGTGCAAACTATACGTATCAACCCTTCTGAAACCTATATCATCCTTTTATAAGGAGCACCCTAGATTATGCCAATTTTGGCAATTCATAAAAGCGTGTGTTATACTCGCGAATCATATTCAAACTCGATCGATACGTGGTCTTGCGTTTTTATAAAATAAAATAATAACAATTATAATTAGTGGAAAGTAAAGACAAAAAAAATAAATATATAATGAAAAAAAAATAAAAATTTGCAAAAAGTTGAATACGTCACGTTTTTATACTTGTAAAACAAAAAAGAAAAACATTTTTTGTATGAAATTTTACAATTTTAAAATGTGGTGTATTAAAAAAAAATTTTGTTTGTATTTTCGTTGTATTTAATTGAATTAATGAACACAATCTCGCGCAATTCGTTCCTATAAAAACTAATAAAATTTAAATGCCACAAGAATTTCTACTTTTTCGATATTGACTTTTGCAATTCGCGACCAAATTTTGCAATGTATTTTATTTTTTTTTTTTTTTTTAGAAAGGAATATTCGTTTAAGGATTTTTTCTCTTCGTTAATAATGAGAGTTCTAGTTTCATCCCAAAATTCTCATGTAAAATCTTTGAAGAATTGAATAAATCAATTTTACAGCGTAATTCGTCAACTTGTATAGTATCAAAGCAGCTCATATTTACATTATTATTATAATGGAAACCGTAGGGCTGGGGATGAGTAACTTGCTGCCACCGTGGCATATCTTCTGCTGATGCAACGTAAACGCGTGACAAATACGAAGGCAGGAGGGTGACTGACGTAGACCAATTGCACCCCTACGGAGTCTGCCACCATCTTGGCCGTCCCTAGACGAAGCGCACCGCTGTGTATCCTCCATCTCATTTCCCCCGCTATAGTATAACGTTCCAGCGTGTATACATATACACGCAGGGTGTGTGATCTCTCAAGCCCTCGCACATACTCGGGCTGAGACTCACATGTGATTGTATAAATGAGAACGCAGAAGCCGAATACGAGTTCTTTCTTTTTCTCCCCAACGACCGTAGGTCGTACCATCCCCTATTTTCTTAATTCGTTTCGTTAATTTCTTCACAACAACACATGTGTATATACAGAAAATAATGGAATGTCAGAGCGAGCTGATAAAAGTGGTGCTCGTCGTTCGGTGGATGGAAAAGAAAAAAGCAGGGGAAAAAAAGTATTTTCTCCGCACCGAGAGTATATCCCATGCTCGGATCCATTGGATGGATAATGCAAGGGAAGAAAAGAGAGTCCTCCGAGAGACACGAAGCGGGGAGACGCGCGAGAGAAACGAGAGTGTGCTCAGATCGTAAGCTTCGTCGTCGTCCTCCTCGTTGTCTTCGTCGTAGTGCGGGGAACTCACCTCTATATAGAGAACGCGATGGGAAATCTGTAAGCGGAGAGTCCGGGGGGAGGGGGAGGAAAAAGTGGGGTCTCGGAGCGACGGGAGTCATTAATAAAAGTGTCAATGGTGTCAGTGGACTAATGTCGGTAGTCAGTCGTGCTCTCGAGGCTCTGTGTGTGTGTGTGTGTGTGTGTGTGTGTGTGTGCTGCTGCTGGCGAGGCGGATGGGTGGGGTAGAGAGCGGCTCGTCTCGTTCTCGTCCCTCTATCCTATCAGGGAATTCCACCCTCTCGGGGCGAGAGCCATCTTCCAGCAGGCGCGGTTCTCTGCTGCTGCTGCTGCTGCTGCTGCTACTTCTATCCCTGCAACAGCGAGGATATAGCAGAGAGCCCACGGCATATATCCCTGACTCCCGCATCTCTTTTCCTCGTCTTCTCACACTTTCTTTCGCTCCTTCTTCCCATCTCTCGCGCCCGGTTCTTTGTAACACGTACCGCGCGAACCCTAGTTGTACACGTGATTCTTCGCTTCGTTCCTCCATTTTGGTTTCTTTTTTTTTCTCAACTCCCCACTCCTACACTATTCTCTTCGTGTCCTTTTTTCGCATCCTTTTTATCCCGCTCATTTAGCTTCCCTCCTCCCCCACCGCGCTTTTTTAGCTCATCATTCGTATATAGCAACGTTTTAAGTAGGACCATGTTCTTTCCGAGAGTCTGCGGAGGTATCTTCATTCGAGAAATAGGGGGAATGAGAGGAAAATGGAAAAAAGGTTTCACGCCGATAATATCGTCCCGAAAAATCTCTCGCTCCGTATCTTTTTTATCTGTGCCGTCTAAGAGAAGAAATAGACACATGTGCGATGGTTGTCAGCACTATATATATATATATATGAGATACACTCGTAATGATTGAGTATTTGAGGAAATAAGGAGTCGAAAAGTGCTTGAAGGAGGGACGTTTATTAATTACTTTTCCCGATATTGTGTGACGATGGAAACGCGCGCGTGTATCCATGTCTGCCCTGTCCTGAGTGTAAAAACAGCGAGACACTGTCGACAGCTGCGCGCATGTTTCGCCACGATATTCTTTGATCTTAAATGCGCTTGTATAATACTTCCCTCTCGCTGTCTCCTTTCCGCGCCGAACATTTTTCGTAATATTTTTATTTCGTCACTCAACATGCACCGATGATAAAGAATGAGACCGAACGTATTTTCTTAGACGAAACGCAGCCTCCATGCGGAACTTTATCTACACAAGAGTTTCTTCTACATCCAATGAAAAAAAAAAAAAAATTATTTATTAAACTTTGTGTTCATATTAATTATCAATCTTTCTCTCCGTCTCTCGTTACGCTCTACGGGAGAACACAAATAATCTTTCTTCAAAGTATACATATATACATGTGTGTGTGTGTGTGTGTAAATGTAGTGTAAGATCGTAATCCCCAGAGGGCTTTTTCTTCGTACCAAGAGCACACGTTTTCTACAGTAGGGAAGAGATCGATATTGCACTTGGAGCGGAAAATAATATTAAAGGGAGAGAGAAAAGACACTTTATATATGTATATAGTGTGTTATATAGCATGGTGTATTACCGAGTGAACGCTTGGCATATTTGTCAAAGCTGAATACCTTCTTTGTCATCGTCTTGAGCAACACTCTTTGCCGACAGGTAACGAGAAAGAGAAAGAGTGAGGAATAGCTCTCGACCTAGCAAACAGCTCAAAACAAAGTCCAAAAGTTTCGACTATGAAAATCATGGATGCAATTCGCCTAGCTCGCAGTGATCATAAGTGATTCAGAACCGGGGTAGCTTTTACACGGATGAGATATTTGTTAAAAAAAAAAAAAAAAGAAAAAGAGAAAGAAATGTATATAAAATAAAACATCATCCACGCATGTAAAATCGTCTGAACAACGTGCACACAAGTGCGCTTAGTTTATATTCCGGCATGAAAATTTATTGAGCTCTCGAACACGCCCTCTCTGTCATCATCATCCGCAACCCCATTGCAGCCGTGCATCGGGACAGCAGCGCGAAACTTCTTTCCACATCGCGCTCGTCTCTTTCTCTCTTTCTTTATCTCGCGTTCGAGCTCGGCATATCAACGCAAGCCTCTTCCTCTCTTTCTCTCTCTCTCTCTCTCTCCCTTTCCATCCATTCGCCATTCACCAGAAGCACCCTCTGGGCAGCTAAAAAGACGATGATCCGCTCGATGAGCGAAAAGAGAGTGAATGCAATTCCATGTTCAATTACACGTCGCGCCCGCGGTTAAAAGAGAGGTGAAAAATGCGTATATAGAATGTGGCAGGAAGAACGAGCGATTGAGAGCGTAATATAAAAAAAATATATATATACAAATAAACAAAAAAAAAGAATAGGAGAATGAAATAACAGACATTTGAAGGGCTGACAATATATCCGAGAGCACTATAGAAGATTATACATATGAATGAGAAAATATCACGCGTGTTCGCGAAAAAATGATAAAAAAGTTGATTAAATTTTTAACGAATGTTTACAGCGTTCGTGTATAGAGCTTAGGAAAATTATTTTTCTTCGATAAATGTCGTTTTTTTTTGTGTTTATACAGCGGGGAAAAGGTGAAAAATTGAGATGACGCGATGTGAAATGGGGTGCGAGAAGAGAAAAGAAAAGAAAGAACAGCTATTAGAGAGTTTGAAAAGAAGAGCCGACGAGATAAAGGCAGCTCGTCGATAAGGGCGTGCATTGACGTAAAAGACGAAGAACGTGCTGGATGGATCGAGAGTTTGCGGGAGTATTAGGAGCAAGAGGGGGCGATGCCTGCCACTATGGGGGAGGTCGAAGGGATGTATACACGTGGATGGTCTGAGGAATATCTAATAAGAGCCCGGTGCTCATCCATCGTGGACGAGGGAGAGAGAGAGAGAGAGAGAGAGGGCACCCGGGGGCTGTCACCGTGGGCGTCAGCGGGATAAAATGGGATGAGGGACACCATCGGGTGATTTACATAGTAATAATATCGGGTCGCCCCGTCGAGAAAGTGTCTTAGAGGATGGGAGGCCTCGCAGGGCTTGCAAAAATTTTTTCCGCACTTCGTGTCCGCAAGACTTCGACAAAATTTATCTTCTCGAATTTCGGGACTAAAATTCGTCACATTATTGTCAAATCCTTCGACGACAATAGCGAGTTTTACATACGAAAAAAGTGTCTCGAGTATCATAGATTCCGTGCACATGTCCGTTGACAAGTTCGTTTACATTTCAGATACGAAAATGACCCTTATCAGCTCGAACGTATTTTAATCAATCAAATGACGTTTTAATTTACGAGGCAATTTGAGATTAGATCTTAACCTTTTAAGGGCATATATATAACTCGGGTCGATTGTGAGTTAATTTCCGAGCGAGTGTGTCTTGAGGGAAAAGACAGAAGAAAGATTATATACACGAAGGACGCAATGAGCGATGAGCAGCAAGAACGATGCTTGGGACTCGATTAGAATGTCAAGCTAAGAAACAACGGCAAGAGACGAGACGATGATGAAATGACTACGAGGACGAAGCGAGAAGATAAAAAAAACAACGAAGCGAGAACAAAAAGAGTGAGAGAGAGAGAGAGAATAGAATTAAGAAGCAACGGATAGGGTGAAAGACGGGTGTTAGCACGCACCTCGCATAATGATCGGTCGAGACTAAACAACGAAAGGGTTGTCAAACGTGGGTTCGTACCCCAGGACAAAAGGGGGTCAAGAGTGAGTCGTATACAATTATGTATACACACATACACACACATATATGTATATAATGGAATATGGGCGATGCCGCAAAGGTTCGAGAGGGACGGAAAGACGTGTACCATGATGGGTTCCCTCAGACCGTCATATGAAAGCGCAACGCGCTGCCGGTGCTTTTTGACGTCTCACTCGGCCGAGCGCGGCAATGTTAATTAACGAGAGATTCACTCTCGGCGATGCCGCATTCGTTAGTCGCGCATTCTCCTCTGTATGATGTGTAAACGCATATGTGTATAAATTATATATGTGCGAGTGCGCGTATACATGGGAGCCGGCTCTTGCTCAAAAAGACGTGCCCCCGAGAAAAAGAGGGCATTGCCGAGGATAAAACGAAGCAGATATACACGAGAGAAATCCCCATATACGTATATGCGCCCACGTGAATGAAAAGACTGAGGAAAAAAAAGAAGAGAAGAAGAAGAAGAAGAAAAAAAGACGAATAGGAATGAAGAACAAGAGTTCAACAGTGAGACGCGCACTTGCGCCATAGCTGCTGCTGCGAGCACGCACGCGGGCCTCAATCAACGAGGGCATTCATGTGCCCGGACTTCTTTCTTCTTAGTTATATTCTCTCGCGCGTTTTACAAAGAAACCCTCCGCTTTTGCCGAACACTTTCGTTTCAAAACTCTAGAATCCCTGTTTTTTATTCCCTTGCCTCCTCCTCCTCCTCCTCCTCCTCTTTCTCTTCCTTCTTCTTCATCTTCTTCACCCTCAAGGCATATACACTCGAATTTCCCCCAGCATCTTCTCGCTAACTTCCATCGTCGTTTGCGTTTCTTCAGCTCCTCGCGTTTCTTTATTCCTCCTATTATTTTCGCCCTCATCTCCCGCAACCGCACACGCAGCTGTAACATCCCTCGCGGTCCCACCCTCGCTCGCTGTACACTTTTTTGTTATTTTTCTTTTTCTTCTTCATCTCCCACTTCTTTGTGCCTCCTCCAGCTAGCGAGAGCGAGATCTCGCTCTCTTTTTTTATATCAGTCTCTGTCCCTTTTCGTACTCGTTTCGATCGCCCTCTTTCGCTCTGCTGCGCGCAGATTCCCGCGCGTTGATGTTTTTTTTTTCAATTTTTTTTCTTTTTTTTCCGCAGCGCTATATACGAAAACGTGAAGCAGAGTGAAGGTTGCTTCTTCGTGGTTTTATGCATGTACCGGGAGGGCTCTAAGAGCGAAAACGTAACGCGCGAAAGAGCGGAGAAACTTTACGGAAGGAGAAAGAGCGAGAAAGAGCACGCACCCCGACGTCGCCTGACGCGCATCACTGACGCCGCGCGGAGCTGAGATTAATGGCTTCGGACACTGAAATCCTGGAAAATAAATAGCAAGGGAGCTTGGCCGAAGGCAAAAGGAGAGCAAGAGAGAGAGAAAGAACTTGGGAGAAAAAAAAAGAGGGTGGCAAGGAGGGGCTGCCGCATGGTCATGGTATTGGAATAGAGTCGAGTATCAGAGAATAAGGGAGGAGATATAGTGTGCGAGAGAAAGGAGAAAGTTTGCCAAGAGTCCTACTGAAGGCTGTCACTCTTTTTCCCGAGGGTGAAATCATTGTGCCGCCATTGCTGTATCCATCGACTATGATGGCCCCACTTTCTCGCTCGAAAACATCTCTGACCTACCCCTGCGTGTGTACTTTTCGCCAATTCTTTCGACTGATTCCGCAGTCGCTCTCATGCTCAGACTTTTCGATCCCCCAAGTTTTCATTCCCGATAACATGCACCCAAATCTTATCTCTCTTGAGGGGAATCCCCATAATCAACTAATCACAATGATGAAATTATTATTTTGCATCGAGAAATTTTAAATCAATAAAAAAAAGCGAAATTAATCACGTTATATTATTAAATAAATATTTGTA
>JABMBV010003779.1:0-10969 GCA_018906735.1 Mesochorus sp. PSUC_FEM 10030011 | reverse complement strand
TATATATATATTTATTTATATGTGTGGGTATGTAGTCCGTATTTAAAATACATCCACTGAGTGTTTGCAATGTACGTGAGACCCAGTGGACAAAGTTTAAACCATCATAGTCACCAAATCGCTGTGGTTGGATTATATATGTGTATACGTATAAACAGGAAATCAAGAACACACCCGAGAGTCGAGTAGTTTTGGGCACTTGATTGAGATAGAACTTCTGCCGCATTTGCCTCGTACCTAGCTAACCGATGATATTTCTCTCTCTCTCTCTCTCGTTGCTGTCCGCCATTTGCCATTCCCTAATTTATGCCCTTGGGATTTGATATCACAGAGACTCGGACTTGGACCTCAATGAAATCGATTTGACGTCAATAATTATACGAGGCTTTTAGGCCGATAGACGTTGAAATTGGAATCGTTGGAATTTGTCCATCAGAGTATGTGAATGTATACAATTTTATGAAAATAAAGTGATCGATAAAAAATAAAAAGAACAATTTTAAACTAATTTCTTTTTTTTCTATCATTCAATTGTCACCGCATTCTATATAGCATTTGGATTAAAAAATATGTATATAGATTATGCCATTATATAGAGGTAGATAATGGGGATAATGGTTTCGGTGGAATTTGTCTGTTGCAGATAGTTGACGGGAATACAAAGACCGAGGTAAGCAACCGGAAGGATCCGGGTGTATTTTGCGGGGAATCCGAGCAGCCTCAGACCTTCATATCCGAGACGAGTTTCGTTCGAGTTGTCTTTCACGCTGACAACTTCACCGATCAGACGTACTTCAGTTTCGATTCACGGGCCGAGCAGCAGCTGGAGGTATATCTGCGCTTCGGCCAACATCCGGAGCTTTATCCGAATCGGAGGGGGGAGATAGTGCAGGGCAGTTATTGCGAGCGTGTCTTCAAGGACTGCAAGTTGCAGACGTGTTATGTGCAGAGTCCGGCTTATCCGGGAATATATCCGCGTGCTCTCCACTGCAAGTATCGACTGAACACGCGTCAGCCATTTATAAAGCTCTACATTGAGAACGAAGAGTTCAACATAGACGGTCAGCGCTGCGAGAACATAATGACATGTCCGATGAGGCCCATAAGCTCGGGATCGGAGCATTGCCCGTACGATTACATAAGACTTTATGACGGAAAGGACGAGACCGCCCCGGTTATCGGTACGTTCTGCGGAATGGGCAAATTTCCCTACAGCATCATTGGGACCAGCGAGGATCTCTACGTCGAGTTCGTCTCGTCGCCCGCGGGTCCACTTCTCAATACGGGTTTTCACTTCAACGTTGGCAATTGGCCAGGTCAGATGAAGACGGCGGGTGTTAAGAATGGCACCTGCGATTGGTTGCTCAGTAGCGAAGCACTCGCGACCGGTAGCGAGGGTATTTTCCTCTCGGTATCGCACTGGTACCCGCCTCACACGAGCTGCACCTATCGTCTAAAGGGAAGACCCGGTGAGATAGCTCGACTCTATTTTCCAAGTTTTCGGGTTAATCGTATCGAATCACCGATTGTACCTTACGATGGCGACTGCGGAGAGAGCCTAACCCTCTATGACGCCAATTGGCCGGACGACGCGAGAATAATAAAAACGTTTTGCGACACGTTCAGCAAACCAATGGAAAAACACGACTTCGTCTCGACCTCGAATTCTCTGTTCGTTAGATTCGAGAGTAAAACCGGCAGTTATTCAGGAAGTTCGCTCTATTATTGGGCACATTACGATTTCTTTAACGCGACGAGATTCGGCGAACCGGTACCAAACACCGAATGCGACGAGACGTTCGCCGCTTGGAAGTCCAAGTCGGGCCATTTACGATCGCCATTAAATACACTGGTCTACAAGAGACCGGGTGATCCGCCAGCCGATCTGTCGTGCACTTACAGTTTCATAACCGACAAGCGTCTCTACGCGAGAGTCATACTGACCGTTGAGTCGGTGACATTCAAGGACAATAATCCTTACGCCCAGTGCGGACACTGCTGGGAGAGCCGGGCCGACAGGATCATAGTTCGGGAGCCCGGACACGAGACCGACAAGGGTCACTGTTTGTGCAAATTATCGCCGACCTCGCCGCCCCTGAGGGTCGTCTCACGCGGCGAAAAACTCGATCTTAAGCTTCTGATCGATGGCACACACGCTGCGGCCAGTTATTTCAAACAGTCGTCACCAATTTTCAAAGCCAGATACGAATTCGCCCACAGTCCACTCTGCGGCCCAGCCCTGCTGCCGGCCAGCACCGACGGTGAGATCGAGTTTCCGCACTACGAGGCTCTCGGCTACATCTCACCACCACGTACGATCAAGTGCATCTGGGAACTCAGGGTCAATCCTGAAAAGGATCTGTGGCTTCACTTCGACAAGATCAAGTTTGCCTCGAGGTCCTGCGAGGATGGTAAACTCGAGATATTCCTCGCCGGCTCCCTCGTGCCCCATCTAAGTATCTGCGGTGAGAACGTTAGCTTTGTGCGAGAAATGCCGATATTCACGGCTGCCAAGCTCGGTCCACCCAGCCCCGTAAATGGCGAGCCACCCGCGGTCGTCATACAATTCACCGGGACAATGGCGCCCGCCAGGGTAGCCTTCAAAATAGCCTGGACCGAGCTCTATCACTTGCCAAGAGATGGGTCGGGCGCCCTCAAGACTCAAAAGCTGGAAGATTGCGGTTTTCAGTGTCCCGGAGACGCCGGATGCATCCCGGCTCGCCTCCTGTGCAACGGCATCGTCAATTGCCCAACCCCGAACCTACCGATCGGCAACTTCAACAATAGTCTCCTCGAGCCCGATGACGAGGCTATCGAGACTTGCGGTGGACCGGTTGGTGGCACTTCCGGTGGTACGGTCGGTCCGGCTGGCTGGGCTGGGGCTGGCCTCGGTGCTGCATTGGCAGTTCTATTGTGTCTATCTTGTCTCATAACCGTTTGTCGTTTGTGCCGACGAAGAAGCCGATCTCGGGACATTCACGTGCCCTACTGATTTCACGAGTTTTTATAATTCGGACTCCGTACACACGAGCTGATGCCTCGATTATTATATATCGCTTGTTTATATGCGTGAGTGAATAATGACGGATCCTTGTTCTTATATTGTTGGACAAAAGTCTCGTTGCGAAGTTTAATTGATGAGGATCGTTACAAGCTGTTTCGGACTAGACCATATTTTTTTTTTTTTATTACTCCAACAATGACTCTGTTGTTGTTGTACATACTTCTAGCACCACAAAAAGACTATACATATATACATTATATATGTGCATTCATGTATACATGTATCTATGTTAAAATTATCAACGAATTCATCATTCGAAAACGACAATTCGCGAACTGCTTAATCAATGATAGTTGTATTGGTAAATTGACTTACGAAGACGAGTTGCTTAATAACAGGTAGAAATTGAAGATCAAAGCGTCATCAGCACGTAATATCGTTAGAGCGGGGTACACGTTACAAGACATCGCAAGAATAATGAATGGCGCGGGAAAGTGTGGGGAAAGGGTTAAAAGACAAAGGGTGATGAATTACGCGCGGGGGTTCATCGATTAAACCGCGTTAGCTTCAAAGTTAACCACACACACACCCCCGGGCTCGTCCCAACCCGATGCGTTTTGTCGAGAAGTACGAAGCACTCTGGTGGTTAATCCTTGTTGTACATTGAGGGGAATGCAGGGAAAGAGAAAGAGAGAGAGAGAGAGAGAGAGACAGAGATAGGGAGTGAGAAGAGGATCGATGAATGACCCGAACCGGTTGCGCTATCTTAGCCCCTAAATCTTGATGAGACACGTCGTTCTCCTTCGCCTTCGAGCTGTGGGTAGTAAAGAGGAGTGGAGAGGGAAGGAGAGATCGTTTGCACGATAATGGAGCGTGATTCTGGTTCACCGGGCGACTAACTACGATACCTAGATGTTCTATATACACACACGCACACACGTGTGTGTGTGTGTGTGCTGTACTGTATTACACAATATATACTAACGTGTCGGGTATTAGAGCGCTCCGGGGGTAGATCGTTTTCCGGAATTGCTCTCGTCGTTCAACGAGCCTCGAGCTAATCCCGATAAACTTTAGCCACGAAGAAGCGAAGCCAAAGAAAATATAACGGTTAAGGTGTATGTTCGAGGCTGTCGGCGACATCAAACCACGTAAAATGAAACTTTTTTTAAAGTCAACGAGTATCGCTTGACGTTACTCTTTTTTTTTTTTTTTTACTCTTCAAAGATCTCACCATACAACTCGGATGACTCTCGTCCTAATCTTACGATTGATAAAGAGGGGTTTAGATACCGTCGTAAAATCGATCGGGATTCTATGACGTTGGACACCATTCTAACAAATATTATAATCGATATTTATCGTTCGTATAGCAAGGCTCGACGTGTGTACAGAAACGGCCTCAGAAATTCGGGAACTCGATCGATCGAGGTTACCTGTTCCAACGGCGGTAATATTCTATTATCTCGATATCACCTATCTACCTTTGTCTCTTACCAGCACCGCCCCCCCGTGTAGGCATCAATGAGTCGACGAGATTGATGTATCAGTTGCGCAGCACGGAATACAACACGAGTTTCTAGCTATTGGAGATACAAGGGTAAAGTCACTCTGTCTTTCTCTCTCTCACATTCTCTCTGTTTCTCTATCTGTCTCCCTCTCTCTCTCTCTCGAATGTAACCGTATAATGGCGCAGGTGTAATGAAATTCCTCTGACGCTGGGGTATTCGATAAGCCGAGAGGGCGGAATGATTATATAGACGAGATACGAATGAAAGGAGACTGATTCAGAGGCTACGCGAAACACTATGCTACTATGATGCCGGATCTTGTTGATCTATATACACTATGCGTATATATATATATGGTTATATAACTGCGAGAGAACGATGTAGCGATGTACAATCGCTGGCGAGTTTCGGCAAAACGGATTTGCGATTACGAGGCAGAATCTGGGAGGGGAAGCGAAAGAGAAAGTGAGAAAGAGCGCGATGGTCGAAGTGAAATTCCGACAATAATCCAGGACCCATCAAGGGAATCATCCCTCCCTTCTCTCCCTCTCTTTCTCTTTCTCTCACCCTTCTGCGTTGTTAACATTCGACTCCATGAATACAGACGTACTCCGCAAGTCACGAAGGGATAAACCTCCGTCAGTTTCTCATTTCTTTCAACGATTTGTCAGAAAATTATTTCGCGACTTTCTTTTATTTTTTTTTTTTTTTTTATCGATGAAACTTTATCGTCTTACACGACGACTACAAATAAGAATTCCCGATGAATCGGAGACAGACGGCACGGAGCTTTTTCGAAAAGAATGATAAAACAAATAAATAAACAAATAAGATGGAAGAATTTAGCTCTGTTTGAAAATCTTGTAAATATTTTATCGATGGAAAATGGAGATTATAAGAGCGAGTGGAAGATTGTATTTATAATAATTGTAGATGTAGAATTATTTCGGTTGAGATTTTTTTCTTTTGTTTTTTTTTGTTTTTTTTGAAAAACAAAAGAAATTAAAGAAGATGTTCAAGGCGCTACGCCGATCGAGTCGAGATTGCACGACGTCTCGTGATCGAAATACGCCGACTTGTACATAGACCACGTTTTACGTAGAACACTTTGTTTTTCGTTATCTCATCGCGAAAACTCGTCCTCGATATAACTCGACGAGTCTCCAAATCCAATCATGAGAGTTTCCTGTGCAAAATTTTGTTGCAAAACAACGAGACAGTCGTGAGTGTGAGTGTGAGAGTGTGTGTGTGTGGGTGTTCATACGAAAATAAATTAATCCCAAATTTGACTGTGAAACTGATTTTTGAGGGGACAACGAATGATGTTGAAATGCAAATACGAGGAGTTTAATTTGTTGAATTATTCACTTTTTATTTCAGGAAGCTTTAACACATTTTAAATGAAAAAGATGTTATCGAATAATTTTAACTATAGTAAAGAAGTTACACATTTTTGGTAATTTTCTAGACTCAGTAAGATTGTTATAAATGCATGAGAAAAAGAAAAAAATGCATCTGACAATGAGATACATGGAACTGAAGATTCTCAACTTCTCCCTGTGATATCTCGACTCTATTTACGCGTATTTTTTTTTTTTTTTAATATTTTTAACGAAACGCTGCCAGGTTTCTTGACATATTTGAGTATAAGTGGATGGGATACACGTGAGTACGATAATGGACAAGAAAAAAAAACAAACATACACATGTTTATGGATGATAATTGATGTGCAACGTCGAAATCACGATACGTTATTGAATATAGCTGCCCACACACCGTTAAATCGATCGTATATTTACCGATTGAAGAAAAAAAAAAAGCATTATTGTAATTACATTATTGTAACGATTCAATATTATTATATTTTTTACTAATAAAGAGTAACCTCGATGACGAGGTCACAAAATAAAACATCACGAAACCTTTACAGTTCCTTTCTTTCGCATGGGATTCGATGCGCCACGGATTAAAAAAATGTCTGGTCCAAGTTTGAGTGAGGAAAATTATAGCTGGGTTCTTTGCGCATTAAAAACTTAAAAGTACCGAATGGCATCTATTTCAGCCTTTATGTACGCTTCGTTACTTTGAGTTCATCGGATATTTCAACGTCAGCAATTACGAAGATTTCTCTCTTAGTATGTGAAGGGAGGAGGCCTGAGAGAATGGAAACGACTGAGAAGGCTTTATCCTCTCTCTCTCTCCCTTCCCCCCCTCTCTCCTTTCCTTCTTCTCTTTACTGCGTGGAGAAAACGAGAAGGAGGCGAGATTACCGGACGGGTTTCCGGTCGCGAAGCACCGAAGTGCCTCCGGCCACTAATTCCTGCGGTCTTTGCAGTCTCTCGCAGCTCATTGACTATAACTATATGTATATTTTTCTACATATAGATGTAGATGTAAATATCTATATATATGTATATATATGTAGGATAAACCTCGGTTATCATAATGATTTATAGTCTTTATCTTCGTCGAGCTTCCTTCCACGCAACCTGCCAACCTCACAGTCTCAAACCCCTTACCTTCTATCCACTTTCTCGCACTCCCTCTCCGTTTTTCTATCTCTCTTCCTGCCTCCTATATTTTCCTTCTCGTCCGAACTTTTAAACGAGGATTATTATCAACACGCCACCGCCCGACTCTAATCTCTTAATCCACGCAAATCCCTGTCTCATTTTCATCGTCATATCGGCCACGAAAAGTCTGAAAATAAGTCTTTTGTCTTTTATGGACAAAAATGCGGTAAGTTCAAGCTCTCGTCTTTCATTTCAGGCATTCACATTTCTTTTCCTCACCTCGGTTCACATATATGATTTTGTATACGAGTATTAGAGCACACGTATATCTCGGGGCCAGGATTAAAAATGCTCGAGTAACGAGAGAAAAAAAAAGGTGAAATTCGTAGTTCAGTTCTTTCGTTCTGATCGGCTTAAAAAAAAAAGCGATGAAAAATTACTGAAAATATCGAACTAAACTTCTCGGTTGAATTCATCGACCCTTTCCCTTCGTTCTCGAATAAAACCGTTCATTTTTTAAGCTCAATCAATTCCGTTGAAGAGAATCGCCCTTGTACACCGCCAATTAACTACAGTTTCTCAATGCCCATGGGAGGATTCGACATCGTCGATCTTTTACGCTTCGTCTTTCTCTCTCTCTCGGTGCTGAGAGTAGCTTCGAATAATGCTCCAACTATTCCGTTTAAGGTATTCAGCGAGAAGGTTGCCGAGAGAAGAACAACGAGACGACGAGAAAGAGGGATTTCGCCGCGCAGTATCCGATTCAAGGAGGAACATCCCCCTGGTAACGCGGAGAACTTGCGGAACGCGGGACTCACCCTCTATCCATTCTCCTTGTTTCTCCTTCTCTCGTCATTGTACTCACAGTCGTAATTCTCTGCACTGAAATCTGTACCTATATATACATAAATATATATATATACTGCGTATATATAAACTTGACTGTTGATGCTGAGGACAGGATTTCTCCCATCCTATTTCTCCTGGATCACACGTATACAAGATAATTATTCAATTTCGAGTGAGATTGTCAAGTTTTAACAATCGGTATCTTTGCCGAATACCCTGCAAGCCTCGTCGTCTCGTTTTACGATATGATGGACCCAACTTTGACGATGAAACTACGCTGACACTAACAAACATCTCTACTGACAAATTTCAAATTTCCCTCACTTACGAGCATACGGCGTTGCATCAGAACGACCACAGCGCCGCTGTCATTGAACTAATTATCGTTCAAACAAATGACGACAGGAGGACACGGAAATGAGCTGGCTCTAGTTGTTTTTCCTTTGATTTCTCGCTGATATCGCGATCTCGGTAAATGTAAAATTGTGATAATTAGCTCTATACACTCTATAGAATCTCGTTAGATCGATTCAATCGATATCGTGATTTTTTCAGTTGTTACTTCACCGTTTTATCGAAGTAAAAATTATTTAGAATCCCTGACACTTCATGTCTATAATTTTTGTTTCTTTGTTGCACATTATTCTAACGTCAAACGAAAGGCAAAAAGATGCTAGAACTGTTCAAACCGGTGCAGGAACTGCTACAAAACGAGCCGGTCAGAGTTGATAATATCGTATTCAGATTACACTCCCGCGTGACTGTTATCATATTGAGCGTTTGCGCTGTTCTCGTTACCGCTAAACAATATTTCGGCGAACCCATAACCTGCATACCCGACAGTTCGATCGGTAAGTCTATTAATTTTAATCTTCTGATAGTAAATATAGTCTCTATTGCATACACTTTATTTTCGTAATAATTATCATTAATTATTGCTCAATCTGCACCTTTTGTATCAGCAAATCCTAACTAAAATTACACCAAAGAAAATGTTTCAATTGTTAATTGCCATAACTGGACCATCTTTTTTTATCACGCGATATACACGAATTTCGTTTACTTGTAAAACGGTATTTTTATGCGGAGAAGAATATGGAGCGTAGGAAGAGAGAACTTTTGGAATTTCACGAGCTGGAAAAACGAGAGAAAATTACTTGAGACTATTAAAAGTTATTGGTTCATCCGGAAGCGTGTCCGAGCCGTGCGTTCCTCTCTCTCTCTCTCTCGCTACACTCCTGAATCTATCTCCACCTCTTTCCCTCCCCCCTCCCCGTTTTTCTTTGACCCTCGTTTCTACGGAACAAAAAATAACCCACAAAAGTTCAATATCAAAGAAATACACTAGAATCTGGTTTAAGTTCATTTTCTCAAAGGGGGTCACGGAGAAGCTTTCCTGGACAAAAGTTCGTGGAACCGAGAAAGGACGGAGGAAAAAGAGAGATGGAAGGAATAAGGATTGGGTGGATGAATGGCGGACAATATAATCCGCTAGAGTGGAACTTTTTTTACTCTTTTTTGTAACTTGGCTCTTTTCTATCCCCCCCCCCTCTTCTCACCCCCTCTCTCTTTCTCTCTCTTTGGCATCTTCATTTTTCCAAAGGATCGCAACCACTCTCTACATTTATATATTTCTGTAAAAGGACGCGTATTTACAACGGTTATTAAAGTCAAAGGGATTCCAACAAGAAATGAAATTATTTCTGGGTCGAAATTGAATTGCATTTTATGTCTTTTTTGCACCCTCTCGCTATTTTTTTTCTCTGCATCCCACAGATAAAGAACCGGTTAATGCTTATTGCTGGATCTACAGTACATTTACGGTTTCACGACATCTTTCTGGTGTGCCTGGTAAAGATATAGCCAGCCCTGGGGTGGGTCAGGCCTCCGAAGATGACGAGATACATCATCATCGTTATTACCAGTGGGTCAGTTGCGATTGAATTTTTCTTTTTCATTCAACAATTTCAGCTACTTTTAAATATTAAAAAATCTCAACAGCTTCAACAATTCCATTATAAAATATATATAATTTAAAATCGTTTTCCTTGGATTATCAATTCTATGTGAAATTCTATCGTTTGAAAAATACTTTAAGTAGATAATATAGTGCAGGTTATATCAATGTTCGTCGTCATTCATTCGAAGAAATACATAATTCACCATATCGGATTATCCGAAAGTTCTTTCCGTTAAATCCTTAAAGCTCATTGTCGTATTTTTGCCCTGATATGCCTTCGCCATAAATGGCTTCGAGAAAGCCAACTCTGGTTTAACAACGATCCTCTCTCTTTCCCTTTCTCTCTCCCTCTCTCCCTCTCTCTCTCTCTTTATTCCTCTCTGTCGTGCAACAGGTATGCTTCGTCCTGATACTCCAAGCGATTCTGTTCTATGCTCCTCGTGCTCTCTGGGGAGTTTGGGAAGCTGGTATAGTCGGGCATCTAGCGAGGGATCTATCCTCCCCTATTTCCCATGACGCTTGGACTCACGAGAGAAAACGTCAGCTCGTTGAATATTTCACTGTAACGGCTATTCATACACACAATTTTTATGCGTTTCGATTTCTCATCTGCGAGCTACTAAACTTTATCAATGTGGTGAGTTCCCCGTTGGGACGAACGTCGCGATCGAACGTGAGAATAAAATAACTTTTCTCCTCTCTCTCCTCCTCTCTCTCTATCTCTTCTCCTCTGGGATTTTCTCTTCTCCCAGATGGGCCAATTATATTTGCTCAACGTTTTTCTCGGCGGTCAATTCATCAAGTACGGACCAGCCGTTCTGGCCTTCATCGTCGAGACTAAACCCTTTCAGCGTGTCGATCCTATGGCACGACTGTTTCCAAAAGTCACTAAATGCACCATACACACCTACGGGGCCAGCGGATCCCCGCAGACCCTTGATGCCCTTTGCATTCTATCGCTTAACGTCGTCAACGAGAAGATATTTGTTTTTGTGTGGTTCTGGCTTGTTTTACTATCGGCAATCAGCGCCCTGGCTGTTTTTTACAGGTATAATAAGTTTAATAAATTTGTGAATTAAAAAAAACTACGAAAAAAAAACTATAAAACTATGATTATTCAACTAAAATTAT
>JABMBV010003768.1:0-19657 GCA_018906735.1 Mesochorus sp. PSUC_FEM 10030011 | reverse complement strand
ATTATTATTATAAAATCATTCAATTCGATGCTGCTATCGAAAAAAAGTTAATTTAGTGTTCTAATTAGTATAAATACCAATATACATCCTAATAAGTTTTCTCTCAGCTCAGTGATTGAATAAAAGATAATTATTTTTTATTTTAACAATCTAATAGCATAATTATGCTAATTATATATGCTTATTAACAGCTTTCAAAAACAAAAGAAAAAAATCGTATGGATTTCTCAGTTTACGCCAGAGATTAAACTTTTTTTTTATCACACTACATATAACAGAAGCAATACCAGAAAAAAAGTTTTGAGAAATGTATTTGAAAGGCTCGCGACGTTTTCGACTTTTCTGGTAAATCTTTTATTTCTCCCTTACTCACTGCTTGAAAACGCGTTAGTGTGAAGGAAATCCTTTAAGGGAAACATAAAGTTCTCATATACTTTCTCGTAAGTTTACTCTCGTAATTGGTAAAGAACTGTTCTAGTACACGTTTTTTTGTGGTTTCTTTGAGCGAGAACAAAATGTTCGAGAGCGACAAAACAAGATTTTTGTGTCGCTCACGATCCACGGGTGGATTTTTATATACGCATGTGCCCTCAAGAGCAAACCGGAGATAAAAGAGCAAGCTGGAGAAAAATGTGGACTATATATATATATACGATTCGCATATTCAACGAGAGTTTCGTCGTGCTATTGTGCGACGAGTGGAGCACAAAGATCGTTATCGCTTTGAATTTCGCATGCGCGAATTATATTGCACTATAAAATACGCGATACTACGGAGAAATATTATTATTATTCAAGACAGCGAAAAAGCACGAGGATTTCGGTACTTTATGGCCAAAAATGTGATGTACGAAACAAAAAAAAAGTAAACTATGGTACTAAAAGTTCTTTGTTATTTTTTTCTTATTTTATCCTTACACGAATTTTTTTATAGCAGTGCTCTCTAGATGTAAAAAATAAGGAGACTGTTTTTGGCTAAGCAATCCCGGAGGCAAGAGATAATTTGAAGAATTTCAAACGGGTAGGGTCAGATAGAAAGTGAGAGAGAAAGAAAAAATTCGTTTGAAGAAAGCGGTTAGTTTTCGGATATGTACGAGTTTTGTAACGGTATCTGTCCGCAGAAAAAGAAAAAAAAATGGCCACTGCAGGGAGTATCTACGTATAAAGTATGAGAAAAAAGTGCGAGAGAGAGAGAGAGAAAGAGAGTGAGAGAAATGTGTAAGAGCAAAAGAGATGAAATGCGTCAAGGCAAAATGAAATTGCGAGAACAAACCGAAAACTCCTTTCTCTCTTTCTTTGCCTTTTTCTTCGGCTGGATGCTCGAGGACTACGGGAACGAGGTGTAAAGTTTCCAATTACGTCGACACTTTTGTCTCGGTGCTTGTGGGGTTGAAACTTTCCTTTTTTTTTCAACCACGTCGGAAATTACAGACCACCCGAGCGAAAGCCCTGGCCGAAACTTTAGGACTCTGCTTTTTATCTTTTCTTCTCATGCTGCAGTCAACGCAGTTGTCGTTTAGATTTTGTTTCGGACTTTTTACGAGTTTTACACACGAAAAGTGGCCCAGTTTTGGCCAATCAACTCGTATTTCATAACGTCTCATCAACATCATTATCATCATCTTCATCATCATATATTTATACTTCGAATGAGCTATTAAAGAAGGAAAAAAATGAATTTTAAAATTTTATAAAAGCATGTCATTTTCTCTTATGTGATATCAGTCGTCAAAAACGAAATAAAAACAGAAATTGATTTCGAAATAATTATTAGTTAATGATTTGTTTTTCATATTTTACTTTTCTCTTTGTTTCGATAAATATCAACAAGAAATTCTTCAATCTTCCACAGAATTGATTTCGAAATAATCGATGATAAATATAATATAAATCTGAAAAAAATCATCGGATACTTTTTGGATAATAGGTAGTGGAGATTTTTGATATAGGGTGCGTTAAAATCAAGAAAAACCCATAATTACAAACAGTATATGTGATTTTTATTTTCGGTGTTTTTTTCCACGATGGTTTTATTTCCGTCGATTTCATTTCATTTTTGTTCGATTCGTCGTCGTTCACTTTTTCTTTTTTTTTTTTCATTATACTGGCTGAGACAAGGTATATACTATAGACATAAAATAAGTAAGTAAAAAACACGAATGTTTGTGTTTGTGTGTGTGTGTGAGTGTATGTTTGAAGGTGTGTGATCGCAATGAATAGTTTCACCGGTTACTTTTTTAAATTTTCTTTTTATTAATATGATTTCTTTTTTTTTTGTTCAACGGTGGTAGATCGGAAAGATCTCGTGTAATGCAACGAGATTCGATCGCATTTTCGAATTGGCCTTTATAATTCTATCGCCTCGTTATCATCGTCATATTACAGTTCGACGATTCGTCCAAGACATATTATAATAAACGGGCCACGATCGAAGTCATTTTCTCGAATTCGCTCGTGGTCCACAAATCACACTATTACATTCAATCTCGTATTTCCATCGCGATGATATCGTCTTTCATTGTGGATGGTTGCGCACTTGTGTGTCTTCGCTCTTCTTTTTTTATCAACGGTCGAATCATTAGGTGATTCTCATCGAGATATGAAAAAAAACAAAATTTTAAACGATAATAACTATTTTCAAAAAATGTTAACTTGAACAAAATATTTCCCAACAATAACGATTGCCAATAAATTCTTCAAAAGGGAGAATCAACTACTTAAAATCATTTGAAATTTATGGTAACAATCATGTTCTTCAGTGCCTTACAATTATTGTTCGAAATGTATTTTGTCAGATTTTTTATTCTCGACTTTGTATCTATTCTCGGATTTTTTTTCATATCTGCTCATTACGTCAACCTCCTAAATTGTGTTTTTCACATCACGGATCTCCAAAGAGCAGATATACGATATATATACATAAAATTACACACACATATATGTAATTGTACTTTGTATGCAAACGACTCGCGTCTCGTTCGATTACACACTTGCAAAACCCCCATACAATGTCTTCTCTCCGTTAACCGCTAATTTCACTGATAATTATACTTGCAAAGTTGGTAGCAAACTAGGAGAAAGCGAGAGGGGGACGCGGGTAGACTTTCGTTGATACCCAACTCGAGATTGGAGCTTATCTCTTAAATGTCAAAGACCACCCGTGCTTTGTCCCCCTCAAGTCTCGTACGTTGTATCGATATGATACTTGCAGCAACAACGTTCAACATATTAAGACAATTCAATTATCGTTTTGGTTACGAAAACCCTGGGAATAAATTGAATCCTTGAAAAAATCTTCGAATACATTGATAGTGAAATTTAGGGAAAGAAAAAAAATCGAAATCCAACATTTTTTTAATTGAGGTTTTGAACAATATCATCAAAATTATAGAAAAAATTGTACGAATTGAGAAGGCTGAGTTTTGAAAATTTTCTACAACGGAAAAACAATTTTTTTAACGTTTAATTTATATTTAAAAAATCAATTAATGATTTAAAGTAGTAATCAATATTTTTTATATGTCGAGCAATTTTTGGGGCTTGATACTCGTCTAATTAAATTTGAAAATAATTGTTACTCCAACAATATTTCGACACGAAGTGATTAATTTTTCTTCGAATTTGTTTTAGACAGAATAGCGGAGAAATGAATATAGTACGATTTGTTCTGTTCATCACCTTGACGATTAGGTTTTTTATTTTTTATATTTTTGCACAATCGCATTCGGTATAGCATTATCACAGTCACTGATCGCGGGACGCGTAAGAACAACACCTTGAATCACTCATACATAAATATGTACAATACAAGTGATAAAATTGTCATCCTCACGTTTGTCCACGTGCCATTTATGGTGGAAGTCAAAAAAAGGAAATAGTAATTTCCGACAAAGAAAAATGAGAAAAAAAATTATTTTCCACGTTCACTTCCCACGCTACTCTGTGATACTGTTTTTCTCGTCATGTTTTTTTTTATTATTATACCTCAATGCTCCTTTTCTTTTCCTTTCTTTACTATCCCCGAATCACGATATCCTTCACTCAACGAGCCTTCCAACCTTCCTAAAGGCTCGTTGTACAAAAAAGAAACTGAAGATTCTTTCGATAAAAAAAAAATTGGTTTATTCAGAGATTCTAGGGGATCTCCAATGTTTATTTTTTTTCTTTCATAATCGACATAGAGAAAATTGTCGGACGAACAAATATATGAGATATATTCTCATTTTTGTTAATTAAAAAATAGAGAGATAAATCTTCGAAAAAAACATTCGACAATTGATGGTAATAAATTTATCATTAAATATCGATAAAAAAAATTAATGAGGAAAATTATGTATACCGTAAAATGAATGCTCGATATATTCACGACAGAATATAAATATAGAAAATTATGGAAAACAATAGGACGTTAATCGTTTGAAGGAACAAATATTGTATGGTTCATCCATCGAACAATTTACCTCTACTGATTTCAATAGATTCGAGAATAACGGATTTGTGTTCGCTTTTCAATCAAATTTCTCGGGTCAGACAAAATTTGTTTATGATCGAATGAAATTGAGGTCAGTTAAATATTTAACATTTAAAAATTGCTTTTTTTCATTGAATAAACACGCTGTAGGTGCGTCAAAAATTTCGTTCGATCCAAGCCAAATTGATTGTTAATTCGATAAATCCGTTTCTTTTTTTCCCTAACAATTATATTCACATGAACGATTCTGCGAGGAAAAAAAAAGAGCGAAGGTGCGAGATTTCCATCGTATAGTATCATATACAGATCCACCTTGTCATACGATAATCACACACAGACATTTATACCAATGCACATACATTATTAGATTTTTTTTTTTTTTCGTTTTGTTTTTTCAGCCAAGTCAAAAGGTGCGATTCTCCATTCAACGCACAGATCACGCGGTGCAATTATTCAGTGCGACGGCGAACGAAGCCTTTTAATAGTCGACAGTAAGTAATATTAATAATCCTATGTACACGCACGCACACTCTCATCTCTCTCACTCACACGCACACACACACACACATGCAAACATACAGACAGCAAGTGGACGACGAGTCCTATAGACGTTTTATTACGTATTAATTTAACATTACGTGGTTCGTCGACACATTTCGCGATTATGTGTTTCCTCTTCTTCTTCTTCTTTTATCATTCTTTTAATTTCTACAAGTATAGCCACGGACACTGAGCGCCGAGGCATCGCGTGGGTGGCAGAAGGAATAAAGGGATTGGGGAGGAGGCGCTTTTTTTTTATCGCACAGCGAAATTAGATGATTACTCAGCTCCCGCGGCGCGGTCGCTTATTATTCTCGTCGATTTAACACAGTCTGATCTGGGAGTGAGGACGGACGAACGACGTCTCTTCTCTCCTCTTTTTTTTTTTTTTTTTCTATTATCTTGCTCACTATTTTTCCACATAGAACGTTTTATACGGGCGTCGTTTTGAAGGTGCAAAACGGTCGCATAATTTCATTCTATTTGCGGAAACGATATATGTAAAAGTTTAAGATCGTGGTACACATTTCCGAAAAAAAGGAATGAAATATTTGGGACGTTAAAAAATAATGTTCTACGAATTTGAAAAAAAAAAAAAAATTAATGAAGTCAATGGAAAAACTCGTATAAAATAGATTTCCTGATAGGTTTTCGGATGAAAGCATGGAAATGAGAAACTAAATTCTACGATAAGATAAGATCGCGGGCCTTCGATTTGACAACAGTATTTAAAGCGTCTTTCAATCTCTGCTTTTACCGTTCCACCGAAAACTTTGAGCTCCGGTGTGATTTCCTGATTACCGTAAATAAGTCGTCGCGCGGGAAAAGGTCTGATACGGGAATAGCTCCGCCAGTAATCGTTGCTGCCTGTGAGAGCATCCGCTCGAGTTTCCCCTCGCGAGTCTTCCGATACGTACATATCTTTCCCATGCAAAACGTTTGAAATGCAATCTCCGGATCGGACGGCGAGGCGTCTTCGGTATATAAGTATATTTCAAAAATATCTTGGGTAAGTTTGCACGAGAAATTCAAGATTACGTAGGAAAGAAGGAAGACGAGACGATGATGAAGAGAAATGAATCGACACAGGAACTCGAAGAATCTTGGGGCTAATAATTCTCAATTTGTAAAAAAAAATATTACATCAAAAGCTGACTAACTCTGTCGATTTGAAAGAATGAAAAGAAACGAGAATTCAAAAGTGCATTAATAAAAAAAAAAAAAAAAAAAAAAATACCGAGAATGCATATTAACACGTCGCGACCATCATGACGTGGGCAAATTACAACAGTTTAACGACCCACGCCGGACGGGGCAACGATGCCGGTGCTATTACTCAATCAGTATCCCCAAGATAAGGCGGAGAGGTCTTTGGCACCCGCACGACTAAATAGGCTGTTGGACAGACGTATCCGCGTATGTGTACATAAATTAATATACATGCGAGTTGGTAGAAGCCTCTTTCGGCATGAATAAATAAAATGCAATTCGTCGTACAATCGGTCTTCGTATTTTTTTCCTGACGTTTAAACAACGTTCGTAAAATGTGACCATTGGTGAACCTCGGGAATCCTTAAGCCGGGACAAACGTATCGAGAAACAGCAACGAAATATTTTCAACCCTGATCCCTGACCATTTAAAGCTTATTATTCCCAAGAGTTTCAACCCCATTCGTGGACTATGGTAAACCCTAAAACCCGGTTGTATCAAGAGATAAAGAGAGGATCGTGTGCATCGATCTTTGGTCTTCGAAGATTCCTCCGAGGGTCTTTTGCGTTAACCGCAAAATCGATTGATTGAAAACAGTTTGTTTCCTCGCTACTAAAACATTCGTACGTTCCACACGTTGCATCGATCGTGTATATATATATATATGTATAAATCAATGACTTAATTTCAAAGAGGCGTCTCGATCGTCTATAAATAAGATTCGATGCGTCTCTATGGCTTTGGGCCATTTATACGTGTGTGCGTGAATGTAAAAGTGCGAGGGGAAAAAAATAAGTTCAGGGAAACGAGGTTGCGGTAAGGAAGCACGGAAGGCGGTTTGCACACAAGAGGAAGGTGAAAAAGAGAGAAGATAAAAGAGAAAGAGGCAGAGAGAGATGGAGGGATACGTGAATAGTAAAGAAGAAAAAATAACCAGGGGTTGGAACAGAGAAGCTGGAGCAATTAACGCGTAACACGTTTGAGCCCGAGGCGGAAACGAGTCGTGGCTACCGTGTGCCGCAACACACTCAAATGTGAAGGGCTACTTTCCCGCTTCTGGCTAGTGGAGGGGAAATTCTTGTCAGACTTCTCCCAGGAGCGTGTATGGAAAAAAAAACGAGGGGAAAAAAGGGAATTAGTACCACGATCTTTATCTAGCTGTTGCCGCGTATCGTAGAGGAAGAGACGCCGATCGTCAATACTATCAGCCTAGAACGTAGTTGTTTTTTTTTCTTTTATCCAACAACACGTTTCAACGCTCGCGATAATATCCTACCATTCGTCCGTTTCCTCAGAATCATGCTCGTTTTATTATGGTTTACTCGTTTACCATATTAATTTACTTTTTTTTTGTTCTTTTTATTCTCACATGACACACCGATGTACCACAAAACGAACACTATACATGTGACGCAGTATTTTCGTGTATGCTCGTGCGAGAGCGGTGCTGATTAGATGTTTCTCTTCATTGCCGATGATGACGTTGCCAGAGACAGAGAGAGAGAGAGGAGAGAGAAAGAGAAAGAGAGAGGGACGTGACGATTTTTCCGATCTTGATTACTGACGTTGATGACGATAACTCTAACATGGTCGGCCCTGGGTTGTGGTGATGTTACGATAATTGCGAAGATAAAGAAAAAAAAAAGAGTCGGGGGAAGAGAAAAAAAACGCGCAAGATTCTCGTCTTCGGTGGAGTCTTCGTGGATGGACAACGAGAGAAAACTGAGGGGGTATAGGATAAAACGAGACGAGGCTGAATGAAAGATGAGTCGACGACGCATCTCGTTCTCGTCACTGCTTCTTGGATGAGTTAATTCGCGTCTCGTTCATTCCCGAGTGTCAACGAGGTTCGAGACCTGCTCGAAGGAAAGAAAAAAAACCAACAAACAAACAAAAAGTATACACTCAATCGTGCGCACTTTGCGAAAAGTCCGCCTTGCGTCAGAGCATCGTGTTTGTACGTCCCGTCACACTGTATATGGCGCTTATAATCTCGCTGATATATCCCTGGACGAGACGTTTCGTACACCTTAGCATAAAGCTGTTTCGATTCTGTCGGGGGATCGCTCGTCGTTGATAGCCGACATACCGAGATACTCAATCTGCAATAGCGTTTCACTTCACACGGCAGGCCGCAATCAACGGGTCTATTAATCGCTCAAACACAACGGGGTAAACTCGATTAACCGAGCCTCGATCACATATCCGTGCACCGCAAAAGCTTTTCACACTCGTACGAGAGCAACACAGAGAGCTCTATATATGGAGATCAGTTATATAAAACGTGGACACGAAAAAATTATTCGGTAAACGTTTGACAACATATTCTCAAAACTTACACTCACTTAGCAGGCGTTATTTTACCTGTCCCACAATTTTTTTTTCTTTCGTATGTATCAATAGGAGAGACACTTAAGACTTTAACACACCGTTACGAAGGTTATTTTTTTCAGAAAAGATTCAATGTCACTTTGGAATCACGAAACAATCGACGAATGAGACTCTGGCGTAATGGGTTAGTACACCAAAGCCACCATACATCGACAAATACAGTCGTTTCGATGCTGCAACCCTCCACAGAAAACTTGTTCGTCATTAAAACAATTTGCAAAACGTGCGCTCTTTGCTTTTGAATTGATTCTACCGAACGTCCAAATTATCACATCACGTCCAAACCAATTGCTGTAAACATTTCTTTTTATCTTCTTCTTTGTTCCCTCGTTCATACAATAACTTTTGTCACGAAATTCCCCGTTTGCGGTCTACCATTAAAATCAATGTTCTTCCCACGTTTCACATACACACCATTTTCCCCCAATTGTATTTCGTCGAATTTTAACAGTTTGCTGTGGTGTAGTAGGTATTAGTCATTTATGCCTCAAACGTGGTGTGCATTTCGAGTTTTATTGATACTTTTTCTCACATACAACTTCACTCTTCAGCCTGCAACAATGTTCGAAAATCCTGTTGAAGTTTGGACTCGTGATAGCTCCATATGTCGCTAAAGTCTTCACCGTCGTCGAGGAAGGTCGATTTATCATCTTCTGCGGGTAGGGCACTCGGTGAGGACGAGTAAAATTTGATTTCCAAATCTCGATGGCCGTTAGGGGACGTGACTATTTCAGTAGAAACTTCGAGACCCTGCGACGACACAGGTAAACTCGCGAGATTGCCGTAAGGCGAATTTCCCGCGCTGCTCGAAGTTAAACCGGAAGCTGAACTGCCGGGCCAGGAACTTCGACCTCGTGTTATCTCGGTCTGTCCTCGATCGCCTATTACACCGACGTCACGACTAGGCGTGCTTATCTCCTCGCTGAAGTAACTCGTTGGATCGCTCCAGCTTCTTCTCAGCATCGTAACGGCTGATGTGGCTTGGGCGTTGCAGGAATTACCGGTTGTCGAGTTGCACGTATTACCAGCAGCGACAGCGGTCTCTACGCATCGTGAATCCTGCTGCAGACGCGAGATTTGATGACGATGGTTATTATGATGACCCCGTTGCGATGCTGCTATGGTCGGGGACTCCGCGAGCTCAAAGTAATCGCAACCGTTTGAGGCAGCAGCAGGTTGCTCTTGGCAGTTGATGGCAGACCCGCTACGCGATAGGAACAGTGGTAAATGGGCAAATTGATGCTGCTGGGGTAGCCCGTAATCCGATGAAACGGGAAATTCGCTGGCGTGCGGGGGTGTCAAAAATGGCGAATAGCCATTCTGATCAACGTCCCAAATAAGACCCGAAGGATCACAGTAACGGCACTGACAACCGGCTGAACCCAAGGAACTGGGTGAGCCATCGACGAGAGTGCCACTATCGTCGCAACCCATTAGCATGGGCTCGTTGTAATCATGCTGCTGATGATGTTGCTGATGGTGTGACTGATGGTGTTGCGAATAACGCGGATGACGCGGCAGGGTATTCATAATCCGACTTCCGCTACCGGCAATCATCGGTGTGTTGTTGTTATTGATATTTCCATTTCTGCTTTCACTGTGATGGTGGTGGTGATGATGATGATGATGGGCCACGTGATGGAGGTGGTTCCGGTGATGATAGTTACTTGTACTTGCACTTGTCCCATTAGAAGGTAAACCCATCGATCGTCCCAGCATGCTTGTCGTCGGAGTTGGCACAACCACATTCCTATTATCGTCGAGCACTTTCACTTGCACATGCCGTTGCGCGTACCTCGGCTGTTGTTGTTGTTGTTGTTGTTGTTGTTGTGATTGATGTTGTTGATGGTGATGCTGCTGTTGCCTTGTATCTATAATCTCCTGCTGCTGTTGATGCATTTGCTGTTGACTCAACTGCTGCATTGGACCATTACAGGAAACATTTTGGTTCTGACTACGTGGATAACTTTCCCTGCCAATTGGTGGTGGCCTTCTATGACCCCGACTTTGATCGTACCTTGTTTCGTAACATATCGGTACGTAGGGCTTCAGGGTCACGATGCTCGACTGTTCAGAAATTCCTGCACTATTCGGATGATTTTGATGCTGTTGCTGATTATTCTGTTGTTGTTGTTGTTGTTGTTGTTGTTGTTGTTGTTGCTGCTGCGGCTGATGATGATTTTGTTGATGATCATCAGTCTTGGAAGACATTTCCGTGACAGCGGCACCACTGCCAGCCGGCTTTCTGTCCTTCTTCCTACGTTTACGAGGCTTTATGATCCTTGGCAAGCTGTTTTCCGAATTATTGGAACCCGAACTTTCGTCACTCGCTATACTGAGAGAGTCGATATTGGCTATATTCGCACCATCAACTTTCCCATTTGCACATTCCGTTTTTGGATTATGCTGTTGTGACTGCTGTTGCTGCTGAGGTTTTCTCGCTGGTTCAGTAAGTCTCTGACCTCGTGTAGAAACACATCTCCCTGCAGTCACGATCATCGAATTACTGATCCCCGGAGCAATGTTAGCATTGCCGTTGCAGTAATTGCCAACATTGCTATTGACATTGGCATTTAAGATATTAGCACCGGAATTGTTCATCAGTGCTCCGTTCATTCCGTTGGAAGATTGAACTTTATTACGATTATGAAATCTACCGGCAAGTATTAAAGGAGCTCCTTGAGTGTGAATTGCGAGTCTCGAAAGTGGACTTTGGTTTTGCAAGTTTGTTTGGATTTGCTGTCCCGATTGTTGAACAGATTGTTGTTGCTGCTGCTGCTGTTGTTGTTGATTATTTTGACTGGGTGGCGGCGAAGAACGCTGATTATTTCTTCGTGGACTGGACGTCATCGATATCAGAGGAGCACCTGCCCAAGTGCCGTACTGGCATTGCTCGTTACCCGACAGATAATTTCCCTGCTGCACGTAATCGCGCTGCTGCTGTTGTTTGCCACGTAACGAGACAACCTCTTGTTGTTTTTTAGCCGTTCCGGAGATCAAAGTTTTTCCACCAACTGGCGATCTCAAGCTCGAAGATATCAAACAACTGCCGATGTAACGCTCCACCTCCAAGGCACCCTGGGAGGCTGGGCTCATCTTACAAATCGAGTAAACGAACCTTCACCGACCACTCCTCTCTGTTTGAGTGCCTCCTTCTCTATTTGTCTCTTGTCTTGTTCTATTCCAACGTGTTTATTAACGGAGATATCGTAGAAAATTTTTTTCGAACTAATCAATTTTAAATATTGTCGGCACTATTTTTGTATGATTGTTATTCCATTACTCCATAGTTGAAAAATTCACATTGTGCAAGACTCCTTAACAATTGAATTTTCTGTCGAATGAGTATCGTTTTTTATTGATTAATTTTTTATTCAACTTCGATCCACACTAATATGTATCGTTATAGTGTTTTTTTTAGCTTTAAAACTCGGGTCTCCACCGGTGGTATGACGAATAGTGTGTTACTCATTTGACAAAAAAAACACGCGAACTACTCAAGTCACACGATATTTAGTAACACCGGGACAGATCCCGCGGCAATATCGTCACCACCACACGTAGCCGCGGACCGAGCGACACTGAGACTTCCTTGGTCGCGCGCACCGTCTCCGACTACTCAAGCTCTGCGCGGCGTGGAGCACCGATTCCCCCACCATACAACGCTCGCTACCACCACCATCAGCGCGGCTATCACCGTCACTACTGCTGCGCCACCAGCGTACACATTGAAGCAAACTATTACTGTGCGCTAGCCACCGCTACACCGATGCCAAAGTCTCTCTGCCTCCAACGCCGATGCCACCGTTCCGGCGTCCCTTATACTATCGCAAGTTCTCCCCTCTTCCCCTCCTACCGCTGCATTGCCCCGGTCCCGGTGCCTCTTTTTTGCCCACACATACTCACTTTGTATATCTATCTTTTACACTGTGGCTCGACCAACGCTGCTAAACTTTGCAGCGCGTAGTATTGTGGTATACAGAACCCCACCCCCTTCACCCAAAAGCTTCTCTCCCCGTAACGACAGAGATAGAGAGGATCGAGGCTCGCGCAAAAGGGAGGACTTTGCCGTTAGTAATGTACAACGCGTTCTTCCTTCCGAAGCCCGGCCACAATTTACCAGAGAGCCAAATGTCGAAACTCGGCTGGCGATCTACCGTGCTTGTGGTACCAGAGAAAGAGAGAGAGAGAGAGAGAGAGAGAGTTCTCACAGAAATATTCGATCTCTTTTTACCGATCGCAGGATAATTCTAACCAAAACAGTTCATGATAGAGATACGTATTCTAACTCCCTCTCTCTAATTTACTAATCCATTTTCTGATAAAATGTTTATTTATATATTAGAATCATATTCGAGCTGATGAGATGATATTTATAAGATCGAACTGGTATACACACGATCGATGTCAAAACAGTCAATAACTGTTACAAGGTCTTCAAGAAGCCAACGTTCAGCAACTTTTATCATAATAATATTGAATCCATACGATGGGAAACTAACCCAATATTTCAAATGACTTATTACGATCGAGAAACAACAGCACACAATTTTTGCGGGACCTTGGATAAAATAGAACGTCGGTCAAAGTAGGAAGTGGAATGGCACGTTGAGCATGCCGGTTTAGCTCCGCATGGAACGGATGTGCCGGCTCATTTTGCCGTATTGGAGTGAGGGAAAGAAGAAAGGCGCCCGCGAAGCCAGGAGAAAGCGACAGGAAAGAAGAGCCACACCAAAAGGATACACAAACCTGTATACGAGTGTTTATACATCGGTTGGAAGTGTGTATATGTTTGTGTGTGTATGTGTGCTCACAGAGCGTATCTCGGATCACCAACGAGGACGACGACAACCGGGAAGGCGGAGAAGAGAGAAGAAGAAAAAGAAGAAGAAGAAGAAGAAGAAGAAGAAGACGACGACGACTGACTGCGCACCCCCGCATCTAGGCCAACCGCTCGAAAGTGGGTCACAAGTCGTCGATCGCCCGAGGTGGCATGCCACGCTCGAGGAGTTTCTTGCCGCGGAACTACTGCTGTTGCTGCTTTAGCTTCGCTCAGCCGCTGTTGCCGTTTATATAGAGAAACCGAGAAAACGCGTATATAAGTATATATACACGTTGACACGGTAGATACCACTTCCATAACCGTATTATTATACCTACTCATCATCATTGTCGTCGTCGTTCCTCGTCGTCATCGTCGCGTGCGTTAAGCCGGGGACGTTGGTTTTCTCTCTGCCCCCTGTCTCTCTCCGCAGAGTCGACGACTATTAACCAGACGCACGCGATGTAGGGGGCCTCCTCTTTCTTTCTAGTATTTATATAGCGTGTAATACGGACCAGGAAGACTTAGAAAAACCACAGGAGATGGATTTACCGGCTGATATCGTATTTCATTCATATAAAACTTGATGTCGCGTATTTATCGATCGATCGAGAAAGAAAGAGAGACAAGAAAAGAAAAAGACTTTTTTTTGCCATTTCCTTGAGATGAGCGTACTGATGATTGGTAATTCGCGAATCGTTCGCTGTGAATAGAACCTCGGATATTATATGAACGAAGGACTATGGAAATTCATGCGCTAATTTTCCATGTAATAGCAGACGTTTTTTCTATTGTACGATTGGATGAATATATAACGAAGAAGAAAACGTCTTTAAGAGAGGCATTTGATTTTCAAAGATATTCCGCGGTGATTGCCTGACTATATAGAATTTTCGTCGGTTAAATTCAACGTCGATTCTTTGTGAAAATCCGTCGATTGCCCGGAAATGTATTACGAGAACGGAGAGTTATATACCAAGCGCGAGCACACGAGAGAAAGAGAAGAAGGCTATATGGCTGGAGAGCCCCATTACTCGCGGTCTGCGAATTCAATGAATTTCAAGTGAATTCACGTCAAGCCACACCGGATAGGACATCGTTTATCTATGGCCGATGTTAATGTTTCCGATATCCATTCACCGGATAACCAATAGGAACGAGCCAGGCCTCAGAGAACGAGAGAGTGAGTAAGAGAGAGAGAGAGAGAGAGAGAGAGAGCGCTTCGATTCCCATCGTTCGTGTCGCGGGCGCGAGAGTCTATGCAAGCCTCGATGCATTACGCCGTGTGCAACGGTATAATCTCTTAGCGTAATCCGAATTAGGTTGTACGCTATGTGTACAATGTCCCTTACGATAACAGGGCATAAATCGAAATCACTGATAATGTGCTTGGATTCTGATGGTACCACTGTCGTTGCTCTGCATGCAGCCGCACACTCAGAATACGAAGGGGGGAAAGGGACATTTGCCCTGCCGGAGAATCGCACGTGAATCTACAATACGAGAGCACACATGGATGCATAACTAAGCTCGTGGCGCGGCTGGGAATATGGCCGAATGTTCAAAATCTCCGGAGTGCACCGAGTGATCACGGATTATATGGCGATACTGTACAAGTTTCAAGATCTTGGGCCAAAAATGCTTGTCTAGCGTGTATTTATATTCAAAGTAGAACCTTAATTAGCACGTTCCAAATCAAAGAAAACAAGGCCATTCGCGTGCCGAGGCATTTACAATCGACTGTATTCACAAAAGGAAATCTATAGGGATCTTGACGAAAGAATGTTTCCTTATTATGCAGAAGAATACCAAATGAATATATAATGGGAACGATAATAAACACAAGACATATTTTTTTCCAACTTTCTTTAAACTGGTCCCTTCTAATTTTATGACTCATGGCTTATTGGTAACACGTACGATGTTCTATATTTATTGATGGCATATTTATGTGTATTGGTTTCAAGGTGAAGGAAAGATGGTAATTAAATTCGTTAATTATTGTCACTCGTTAAAAACTTAAACTGCAATTGGACGCATTGCTCGGATTTATGGATGCTAAAATGTACGAGTCTCTTATTTATAACGCTTTCCCATTCTTCGCCCCTTTTAGCCTCTCCGTGACCGTTCAGCCTTGAATAAAAGCGTTATTACTTCATTGCTCCAACAAGACCTTATTACTAAAGGTTCTATTATACTCCGATTCTTCTCTATTTCAAAGTTTCAGAAGTTGCTCTACAAACAAGTGTCCATAATTGCTTCAGTTACTGCACAACGAAACGAGTAAAAGCTTTCAAGGGCCTATTACAATAAAGTGTCTGAGCACAATTCGTTATCAGCATTCGCGAAAGATAAGCGGAGTCAATAATTGGCACAAACAGAGTCTCCCTCGTCTTTCTGCTAATTGATCCTCGATGCTTATTTTTCTCCCGAAAATAATGTGCTTCTGTAAAGTTTACCGAGCGGAGAATATACTTTTTTATTTATCGAGTAAATATTTATTTCGCGAGATAAATAGGCATAGAAGATTGGACGTTGGACAAATATTTTCTTCGCCGACAAAAATAATACGGAGGATTTCTCAGTGTGGCGGCGCTGTTGCGGTAATGGGGATAGGAAGGGTATATAACAATAATAAAGAAGAAAAGAATGGAGGGAAAAAAAATTCGAGCAAGAAACGTGCTCCGTGTGAGCACAGGTGCGGTGCGTGAGATTGTTTGTCTCTCGTTCAGCGGCAGTGCCGCTGTTGTTTCTGCCGGCACGCCGGATTGATGGAAAGCCAAGGAAGGGGAAGAGCAGAAGGCCGGGGAGGGAAAAGAAGAGGAAGAGCGGGTAAAGAGGAGGAAATGTGGGTGTAGGTTATGTACGAGAGAGCGGAGGAAAGCAACGAGAGAAGAGTGTACGGTATCGTGTCGAGGGCATTTGATTGTCGCGCCAGAGAAGTGCGCAGTGTGTGTTGTATGTGTATCCAACACCGTAGACTTAACAATGACGGAATGAGAGCGTGCTTTCATTTCTCCTGCGAGTCAGCCCCGCAGGAATACGCGACAGCGAAGATCGCACTGCGGAGGAGAAGGAGGAGGAGGAGGAGGAGGAGGAAGAGGAGGTGTACACAGCGTGTACGAGGACTCTCTCATTCTTGTTGTATTTTTTCCTTCCTCGTCGAGTACAAGAGCCGGCAATGCGAAACTCGAATGAGCTATATAGAGCGGATGCTCCCCGCAGCTCATTCGAATCTCGCATACGCGACTCTGTAACCCCGTGACCGCGAGAATCCCGCGGCGCGTATGCGAGCAGATGATTGTGTTTGTTTTTTTTTTCCTCATTTGTTCGCATGAACCGCGGGTATATATATAAGAACGAGTGCTCAATACAATGAGCGATATAAAAGAGAGAGAGAGAGAGAGAGATTCATCTCGCTGGAATCGCGGGCGAGTTCGACATCAAACATTTCATAAAGTTTTATCGTTTGTGGGCTTGGCTCCGGGTGATGATAAAGGGCTGAATACTCTGGCATGAAATATCATTAAAATAGATATCACTGAAATTGATATCATTATAAGTGATATCACGAAAATTGATATTAAAATTGATATTACTTAAATTAATATCATTAAAATTCATATCATCAGAAACAAAATATAAATAATACTTAAAGAGTTAATTTTTTTTTTAATTTCAATTTTCTTCAGTTTTTGAATTACACGATAATTAGTCTTTTTTGATTCAACATTAAAAATAGTACATTAATGATATTATTGCATTGTGGTTGATTAAATTTTAAATGTCAAACGTTTCAGTACCTCTTTCGTCAATTTCAATAGAAAACGATGAAGAGAAAGAGTAATTTCATTCGTTGAAAGCAAATATTCTTTCAGAATTCAAGCATCGATCGATATTCCTATATATATATTTACGTGACATTTACCGGTGAGCTCTATTATTTCTTACTTCACGAAATTAAATTTATGAAAGACAAATATTTGAAAACTTTTGAACGAGCTTGACATCCTGCCGAGTCTAATGAGTTTCGATGTGTTATGTGAGAAAGAGAGAACAAAAAAGTAAATGAAAGAGTAGGAGAGACTGAAAGGCAGAGAGAAAACGAGAAAAATAGAGAGAAAGGGATATTAATTGAAAGAATAATCAACATTTTACAGACAAATGCTAAATATATGACAAGTTGGCCTAAATACGTGTCTGGGGCGGATATATGTCTCGATGAACGGACAGGACGAGGCCGCAGACTAATGAAACACGAAGAGTCAAATGATGAGAGTGCGGGGGGGGGGGGTGCAAATCAATTTTCAAGCTTGTAATATAATCCTAAAAATACAAAGAAGAAAAGCTTTTTTGAATTTGATTTCATTTCCAAATGACCAATTACAAATGGACCTTCAAAAAACTTGTTTCGTCCGAAGAAAAAAATATCTTATTTCGCATAATCCCATACGCATCTTGAATTCCAAGAGGGTATAAGGAACGCAAGAAGAGGACTGCGAGCAAAAAAAAACGATAAGCGTCTGAGGAGAGAGAGAGAGAGAGAGGAAATGTGAAAGAACGCTCGAAAGTCAGATTTCGTGTCCATTAGGGTGAACGAGGCCATTAGGTGCTCACGAAGGCACGACACTTTGTATAAAAGCGAGAATGAGGAGCGCCCGGGAGAGCACGCGGTTTATCCGCGTGTGCTAAAGCTCGTAAGATCGAGAGAAAAAGCGAATGAAAGAGAGTGAGAGAAAAGGGGGAATACAAGTGACATAAAAGGATCGATACGGAACAAAAAAGATGGATTGATATAATTTATTTATGCCTCGGTATTTCGTGGGCATAAAGATACAATTACAAATAACAAACATATTTTCTTCTTCTCTCTCATTTGTCCACAAATAATTAGAAAAAAAGTGATAATTTAATAATAATAAACTTAAAAATTAATTTACAATTAAAATTCACGGATTTGAAATTCTGAAACATTTTAACATAGACAAGCATTGAAAAGTTTTATGAAATTAAATAGAACTTTAAAAAGCAAGAAAATAAAAGAGAGAAATAAGGGAAGAAAACGTCGGAGTTTCTGGTCTGAAAGGGCACTGAAAGGACAGTCTATAAGAGATATTTTAGGATCAAACCTTTCAGAATGTCAAATGTTGAGAGACCGATGAAATAGAGTCACTCCTTAGTCAGTCGAGTCATCGACGATAGAAACGTAATATGCTCATTTAGAGATGAATATTAAATATTCGAAGAGTCGAAGAGTATTTCTAGCTTTCAATCAAATTTTATATTTAAATAATTCTATATCACAAAGCAGTAGTCAAAGATAAGGAAGATTAGGGATTTAACAAGAGAAAATGTTAGAAATTTGGTTTATTCTTAATGGTAATCGATTGAATTATTCAGTTCGAAGTTGAATTCGAATGAGCAATGAAAACAAATTTTATAGTAACAGGACCACAAATCTTTGCTCTAAAATGTGAATATCAAAGATCCTGCACTTTTGTCCTCAGAATTTGTTTCTCTTTCTCGATCACTGTGCCCTTTTGTCTCTCGTTTTCCTTGATTCATGCCTTTGCGATCTAGCTAAAAGTTTTTTTGCTCATCGTTGCTAAGAGAGAAAGAGCGAGAGAGAGAGGAAGAGAAAGGTGGAAAAAAAAGAGGCAAAGACGAAGAAGGTGGAAGACCGATTATTACGACGCCGCAGCCATAACTTTTCCCAGAAGGCATCCATTACCGTGATTGTTCCAAGCAAGTTTATGGTCGTTGGTGTGCCGCCGACGACGACAACGACGACGGCGATCCCCTCATCGTCGTGATCCGGACCTGCCGCCAACGTACACCACATCTTTCGCCTTTCCTTCTCTTTATAGTTACACACTGTCTCTATACTTTTTATACGCCTCTTGCGAACCTCCTACCACTTCTCACCAAGATCCAAGCGTGAATTCGCGAATTTTCCAAGTTTGATGGCAAAAAAAAAGTGTAAAAACATGGGAACGGAACAGATCGACTCGCGCATTTTCTTACGCGCTAGAAAAATTTCTTTAATTGTTTTTTTTTTCAAAATGAATGTAAAATTCCTTAACTCGAGTATTTCCCACGTTTTTATTATATCTTTGTATATTGTTGTATTACCAAAACAAAATTACTTCTCATTAATTAGCCTTTTTATTATTGATTGAAACTTGTAATCAACATTTCGTATAAATTTAAATATTAATAATAT
>JABMBV010003767.1:0-10973 GCA_018906735.1 Mesochorus sp. PSUC_FEM 10030011 | reverse complement strand
GAAAAAATGTCGGTATTACAGGACTTATTAGTTAAAAAAAAAACTTATTAATAAAAAATATAGCAACAAATATTCGTCGACCGGAAATAGCTAATTCGGTTTGAACTGCGTGTTTCAGAACCCAACAGAATTGTTAAAGTTCGCTTGACAGACCACTAAATGTCTTTACAGCTGCGCAATTGATCAAGACTTTGACAAAAAGTTACTCCCACCACCGCGAATAGTTTCATTCAGAGAAAAAATATACTTAGTGAGCCCCAGGCCAAATGTACTTGTTCGATACTCTACCGAGTCTATATTGATAAAGTGATGAAAAATTCGTACTTCCGGAAAATCTCAATACACTTCCAAATTGAACGATTACTAAAATACTTCACAATCGACCAACAGTGGTGGATATGCGGTTGGTGCGTGGCTCTGGCGGTTGCCGAAATTAAGCAGTATTGGCTTCGACCAGTACTCGGATCGGTGACCGTTTGAGCAACGCACTGATTAGTGCATTCTACCACTGAGCGGGAGGCGATTTTTCCGACGAATGGGATTGCTGCTTAAGAGTCCTCGCAATCATATCCAGGAATTGTCGAAAGCACCGACTGTATCGGCCCAGGTTTTCCGCAGTTTTCCTGGCCCTAGTGCAAATGCGATACAAATTGAGGTTAGGGAGGAGTGGCTGCAGGTAACACTCCGGTATCTTTACCCACTCATAAGGAAGTGAAAAGATGGATAGGAAAATATAGAAAGGAAAATGATAAGAAGTCAAAGTATGAAGGAAATAGGAAAAAAAATTATGTGGGTGACTTGGAAAAATCTGAATGAGAGTGCAAGTAAAACTCCCCAATTATTATTATTATCATTACTATTGTTATTATTACTTTACTACATCTTTAGTTGTATGTAATTTATTCTTATTTATATTTAGAAATTTAATTAGAAAGATTTATTCAACCTCAAAGTTTTTATTGATTTTAGTGCGTGTCGATGCCTTTTTAAGAAGTTTTACTTAAAAAACAGGCAAGTTAGCAGAAAAATCCCCATGCATTTCGCCGCTGCGTCTTTTGTACCTCGTGTTTTTTGGCCACTGTGCCTTTATGTAAATGATAATGTAACTATAATAAGGCACGGAGTCCAAAAGACACAGTGACCTAATGCACGAGGTCCAACTGCTACTTTACCGTTTTTCAAATTGCGCATTGAGCAGAACATAAAAATAAAAAATTGATTCAATTGTTTATTTTTGGTATAATTGAATTAAATCGATGAAATGTTATTCCATTCAAATTCCGTCAATATCTATTTAAACATTGATTTTACAATGAAAAAAAAATGTAAATAAGATTTGTTTTATCGTTTTTTACTTTGTTTTTACACTTATATCTTTGCACATGTAAAAAACAAGATAATAAATGAATTTATTTGAATTTTGGACAGGAAAACGTTTGCCGAAAAAGTTTGCATAATAATAAATCCTTATATTTGATATATTTGCTTTGTAAAGAATATAATAATAATAATATATACTACTGTATGAAGGTTATTATCACAAATCCCATATTATTCAATATCATAGGGTAAAATGGGTCAGATGTACTGATCAAACTTTTTTGAACTTCAGTACAGAGAGTTTTTTTCCTGTAACTAGTCATTCCGACTCGCATTATTTATAGACCGACGAACATAAACTTTTTACGACTATGTATAATATACGTTGTATAAATATATATATATGCGTATGAGTATCCATATGGAAAAACTTGGGTCCCAACGATCATAAAATCTATTTTGTTGCCTTCACGGAAAAGAAAAATATAAAATAGTTTAATTAGCGTTAAACCCTGCTGATTACACCCCACTGATGATGACAATTTTTTTAAAACAAATTCTACTGTTGCGTGTTGGGAAATAATATTTATAATGATAACAAGAACAATTAAAGATGAAATATAAATATTCTTCGTTGAAAATTTTAAGAAAAGTTTCAATATTGATACACTGTTATATATAATATAATAATAATGAATATAAAGAAGTATATTAATTATTCATGGAAGCCAATTATGAAATCGACTGTTGAGTGATTGCTAAATATATAAAGGTATATTTTGTAGTAATTTTCTTTCGTTATTTTATGATAATTACATTCTTTTTTAGTACATTATCTTTGAGGGATTTATAATAATAATAATTGAAGACTTTTACTTGCATACCCTACATCAGTTTTTACAAGTCACCCACCCAACTTCGTGCCTATTTTTTCCTTCCCGTTTCCATTCTACTTTCTTTCTATTACTTCCATTGTACACTTCCCTATCCTTCACGTACTTCCTTCTGGGTGGGTAAAGATTGTTGCCCACAGCCATTCCTCCCTAACTTCAATCTGTATTCCATTTGCACTGGGCTTATAAAGTCGACACTTTCAACAATTCTTGCGTATCGCAGCTAATACTCTCAAGCTCATTATTCCTTGGAAAAATCACCTCCCGCTCAGTGGTAGAGTGCATACTAATCAGCGTGCGGCTCGAGCGGTCACCGATCCGAGTACTGGCCGAAGCATAATGCTGCTTAACTTCGGTAACCGCCTGAGCCACACATCGACCGCGTATCCACCACTGTCGGTCAAGGGATTTATATATTAAAAAGATTCATTTCTGAATTGTTCAATTGTTTACTGCTTCTTCTTAATTAATATAATATCTAAAGAAAATAAAGTTCATTAAAAAAGTATATGGAAAGAATGAATTCATATATGTGCTCAGTAAACCTGTTACTTCTCGAAGATGGTGACCGAAGATCGAAAATTGAAAGATCAAAAATTTTTAATTGCCCTACCATTATAATCATAATAGTATAGGAAAAATACGCGTAAAATTACGGTTTAATTTTTTAAAATAATTTATTGAAAATTTATATGAATAATTTTGAACGTAATATCATATCGTGTGAAAAATTTGAGAAAGATTTTTCGACTAATGATAAAAGATATTTCATTTTGAAAATGACAACTTTTAATATGGGCTCGCATATTTTATAATAAATGCTGTCTTATTTTCTGAATAGATGAAGCTTCCTATTGCTAATTGGAAACACCTAAGATGCTAATAGTTCGAATTACTTTAAATTACTTTTAGTTCGTTTCGTATAAAAGAATTATTCGCAATTTGAAGATATTTATCCATAAATATTTATAGAATTATAAGTGCTTACTATTTTGTAACTAAACTGATACAGATAATATTTTGTAGTTAGGTATAATTTTGCAAATGCTAGATTATCTCAAAAAATGATTGAAAATCATTTTTTTCAATTCAATTAATTGACAGTTAAATTCAAAAGCACTGTTAATTGTACCGAAGATAATTTAAAATACTGAAAAGAAAAAGTGTACTAAATTATCTGCTCCCAATCTCAAAAGCTAAATTTTATTTGATTTTCTATTTTTTTTATAGCAAATAAATGAAAAAGTTACTATCTATTGATATTCAGAGTTTGATACTTCTTCTCAATTCATGTCGTTGGAATTAAGCTTTTTTACTACCACCAAGAAACAACTGCAGTGGCCGCATCTTCTTCCTACCCAAACTAGCTCTGACTGTCGCCTCAATCTGAACGCTCCTAGCAATAAGTTCATCGCAATTGCATGCAAGTTTTCAAACGAGTTGCTCTGTAACTTTGTCGTCTTTAACAGAAATTCCATGTTTTGTGTTGTAGACTTATAGATTAGAGAATTAAATTAATAAATTTATTGTACGGAATTTGTATTACAACTGTAAAAAATACAATTACTCGAATAAAACAAAATATATTTCATTCTACGAATTTTTCAAATAAATAAATCGAATTTTAATTCTGGTTTTTCCTTCGACTATTTTCAATAAAAAAAATGTATATTTTATTCTTCAGTGGCTTTCGGTAAAGTCCGTGGTACAAGCAATACCGAGTATTCTTTGAACACCGATATTCGATCTATTATTGCGCGGCATATGAGAGGAAATGAACCAATGTATTATATAGACGAAAAGGTAGGGTGAACTCGAGGTCGAACTCACAGAGGTAACAAATATTTGCGTGCCTAACGACGAGTCTGAGTATCGCCGTAAAAGGACGAACAAAGAATAGAAAGAGTAAACGTTGTTACCTATCTTGCATGTCCACATTGCCGATCGATCGAGAATGTAAGTTGAAGAAGAAGAAAATATAAAAAAAATCCAACTTATCGGGGTTAGCGACACATTATTTTTCAATCGATGTCCAACTAACTTGAACATAGTTTTGAAAATACTGCTATCAAAAGCATTCTTATCTTTCTTAGAAAACCATCGAAAAAACATGACTGTTTTTTTAATAACTTGGCATTAAGACTCTGCCGAATATCTTAAAACTAAATGACATTAAAAATGGTCAGAGTCAAGAGTTTATCGGGTTATTACAGTATGTAAAATATATATGAACGATAGATAAAAAATGTTATTTGAATGTAGCTTTTGCCAAAAGTATATATGCAATATGGAAGACGACCTTTGTATACTAATGATCAAAAACTAAACCCATACGAAATATTGTATTCACATGAGTAAGTTCGTACATAATATCAGATTTTCTAATTCTTGTTTCTTCTTCCAATAACATTTTATTTTTCACATCTATTAATTCTGAATTGTATCCATATATTATTAGATTGTTCATTAATAAGAGCAAATTAATGTCTTCCGTTAAGATATTTCAGCACAGTAAGAAGAAGAAAATGGTGAACGACAGCTTTTAGCTAGCCTGAAATACCTCGTATACTATGTGTATATATAGTATATAACGTAGGTATATTAGTTTCATATACGGGTGTGTCTAGACATCCACGGCAAAGGTTCAAGAAAATTGATACGTATACTTATATATGAATCGATAAATGAACCTCGAGCTTGCGTGACACTGGCCTTCTTCCGTTGAAGTGCAGAGTCTATCGCCAACTTTATGTTTTATTTGTCTTCTTTGCTTGATATAACCACAGTAAAGAATAAAGAGCTGCTATGAACTTGTTAGTTTGTAGACTAGAAAGAACGTTGCAACATTAAAAATGTCGTAAGGATTGACTGCATATACTTTGAAAAGTAAAAGACATTTTATTACAATTCTGCATATGTAATTTATTTTTGGCACAATTTATTTGTTTTTTTCCCCTTTTCTGATTATTTATTTTGTCACAAAATGCACAATTATATCATGATAAACTTATAATAGTGCATTAATCTTTTTATGCATCATCATTTTGAAGTAACAAAATACTATTGAGAATTTTGAGGCGCCACACGAAAAAAAAAAGAAAAAAGGAAAGTGAGAGAACGAGAAGAATCAGAGTTATCTACAAACGAGGTTGATTCGAGGCGAATTTTCGTCCTCTATACATATAGCCAACAAAGAGACAACGTAGACAACATGGTTACCCAAACAAGTAACAACTATGCGACAGTATCGCGAAAAGGGATGATGATCTAAAGAAAGAAAGGGATGAGAGGAGACCACATAAGAACCAGCGGGAACAATGAATCTCTTCAAGAGTTTCTTTTCTTTCCAATTGTCAACTGAGACAGTTCGTGGTCTAATTCAAGCTCTTGATTAAAAACAAAAAGATGTGAGCGACTCAAACAGCATCTTCATATATTCTATTCACGCGAACTCTTGCTGTACAATTCCTTTACGAATGAATTATGTTTACCGTAATATTAGTTAGTACATACCACCATCAGATCCATAACCACCTGAAAACACACACCATGAGAAGATAAAAAGTCAACCAGGCAAGTTTTCTGCTATTTTTCTTGTTTATTATGCATATCACTGTAAAAAGATCTACCCTCTCGACGTGAGTCTACAAGGGTGCTTGGTCTGACGTGGTATATATGGCACGCAAGTTTCGTTTGTAAAGCTGGTTGGAACAACGAACATACAATCTACCTGATATCGTAGCTTTGAGGAAACGTAAATTATTCACAGCCAAAAATGCGAGCTTGGCTCGAAACTGGTGTTGCATATTTTGAACAAGATAACATTTCCCACAGCTCGAATAAAAGGATTTCATCCCACAGGGAATAACGGATTCATTTGACTAGAATAAAATTAGAAGGCAGAATTTACTTCAAATATTAAGATAACAATTTATCTCAATAGTATATTATATTTATTTTTCTCATTAATAGATGACAACAACAAAAAATAGTTTATTTTTACTATTGAAGATACAATTTTGTCATAACAGTAAGATATTTGAAAGGCGGAACTGGTATTTTGTTAATATTATAATCAACTCAACATTACCAGCATACACTAAATGGCAACAACACATGAATCAAATTCAACGTTCTATTTTTTTGGTAATTTTCAATGTTTTACTTATACAACCTTTTTAGATTTTTTGCAAGCTCACCACGATTACTGCTTATATTTTTCATGTTTAATCTCTTCCCTTCCTCGTTTATAAGCGAATATCAGATTGTTACCCATAGCCACTCCTCCCTAACCTCAATATGTATAGCATTTGTATACTGAAGCCAGGGAAACAGCAAAAAATCTGGCTGATACAGTCGCTGCATTCAACGATTTCTGGGTATATCTGCGAGTTAATTCATCAAGCCAAATTCTCATTACTTAGAAAATTCAATTTACGTTTAGTGATTAAATGCGCTAGCCAACGCGCAGCTAAGTGGTCACCGATCCGAGTACTAACCGAAATCAGTGTTGCTTTACTTGCTGTTTATTTGCTAATTCAATAAACATTTTAAGGTATCAAAAACATCCATATGTTTTTTTTTTCAAAATGTATATATTACGTTAAAATATTCAAACTTTTCTATACATTTTTTCGTCATAATCCAATTGATAATTTAAAAGATCCAGTTGTCCAAAATTGACTTTTGGTAATAACTACCCAATGTGTATTAAGTGGTCACTGTAACGTAAAAAAAAATAAGTGTATACTTGAAACGTTAACAAGTCAGTGATAGAGTACTCTCACCGTATGTACAACATTATCGTACATGCACTTTTGACGATGCGGGTAAGCTTATATGCACATACATATGTACTATGGAAACAAGTTCCGTAAGAGGATTATGTTGTGAATATACTAAAAAAGCTTTATGGAGCATTATATACATCAAGAGCATGTTTATTTGCGTGTTATGCACAAATATGGAACGTCCCTTTTTTTTATTTACTCTTATCCTGATTATGTGTCACCATATATTGAGCTACTCGAATTTTTTTTATTGTTAACAGAAATTAACGAGGCACAAACGAGGCCAAATCGCGTGTGATGAGCATCCGTTCTTTTTTTCTGTTTTTTTTTCCCATTGTTTCTTTGTATATTTTTTTAATTATACTAATGAACGACATAAACGTTAAAATAAAACATGTAAATAGAATTAGCTTAGTCATATGGCGCCATGTACTAAATTATATATTTTTTTTTTCAATTTACGAGATTTTGCCTATACTTCAGTGAAGTTTGAAAAACTTATTCACTCTTGAAATTAATCCCATGGGCAAGACTGGGAAAATTGCCGGAAGAATTGTGTTCCATACGACGGAGTTTTTTGAATGCTTGTCGGATAGAATCCCTTACGTTTCTAATTTATACAAAGATAGAGAAGAGGCGAGATACAACAAGAGCGTAGATGTTCGGTTTTCATCCGGAAGACATTGAGATTGGGATCCTGTTACAATTTTAACAAGAAATACCCTTGACAAAACCTTGCTGAGAATCGAGGAGCACAGAGGTTGATTTTCGGTTGGAGGCTGTGGCCGTATTGTGTAAATTTTAAACACGGATGCTCCTTTGTTGAGTTATCATATTAGAATCGTATATGAATAATTTGGGATGTCAAGGAAATTATTCAACTCGGTAGATCTACTCTGCTATGCGCATTTCATAGTTCATGAAAATTTCAAAAAGAAACTCTTTCGAAAAAAATTCAAATATAATATAGATAGAAGTGGATGAATAAATAAAATTGACCAAAATGTTAATGTGAAGTTTTTTTTTTAATGAAATTACTTTTAGTTCAGTTTTTCTTTCAATTAATGATCAGCAAAAATAAATGAATGTTTATTAACGAATGTTTGTGTTTAGCAATACAATATTTTTAAACAAAAACATAAACTGGTTTTGTATCACGAGAATGCAGGTGATTTAGCGTTAGGCAACAGAACGGTACGCTAATAACAGTAATAACTATTGATTATGATTTTTTATGCCGGCAATAAAGTTTGGGTAGTAGGTGTCATTATTGACAATTTGCAGAGTCAAGCAAAAAAAAAGAAAGAAATAAAACGCATGGGATTCAGGTCAGAATGAAATTATCGATTGTGTTTTATAGATCTTGGAACTTTTATATCTTCGTGAACTGATGTACGACTGAACATGCGTTACTTTTATTTGTTTACTCACGCAAAGATTACGTTAAATTTCTTGGAAAATTGTTACTATACAAAAAAAAAATTTTTTTTTTGAAAATCTTACCAGATATTGTTGCTATTGATCGACAGACCAAACACACGTGTGCACATAAAACTATATATTACCACGATAGAGAAAGAAAAAAGGGAACACGAAACGTGCAAAGACTGATCCTATACAATAAAGAATAGAAACAGGGGAGAAAAAAATGGATAGTTTCTATTATCGCCTTTGGGCAGGTGATATCGTCACGCGAACAAGTATAAAGTGATCGCTGGGTCTTGTTCATACACATACATATATATTTAAACACATATATTCAGTGTTGCGAGACGACAGACCTATGGCTCGCTAATGTCACGCAGTCACAAGCCATTTGAGAAAAAGCTTACTCTCGAGTTCTTCATGTATTTTGAGCCTAAAGTAGGCCATCCGACCATTGGTTTCAAACGACGTTAAAGAGCATACCTTTCATATAATCATTTTGTGTATTCTCAACCTAAATCATCGAAAGTCAAAATGTCAAATAATTCGAAGTATTTAGAAACATTGCTCGAATTTTTAATATTGCGAAGATCTATGAAAAAATACTTTAAACTTATAATAAAACAATGGCCATTAACACTTAAGTTTGGCATGTTTCGTTCAAGGTTATTATATGCCGTAATTATATGGTTTGTGCATTATCGAATTTTCTCTTACTGATTCTTTGGGTTGATACTAACGAACAGTTTTTTTTTTCCAGTATATCAGATGTTCAAGTTCCTTCATCAATCTATAAGTAGTTTCATCGTAAAAATTGTTATTCTGAAATAATAACTTTTGTATTCAGTATGTCGGATTCAATTAAAAACGTTGACAAAAAAAAATTCATTTCGATCTGTCCACATAATTATCTGTCCTCGACTTTAATACGATATGTCCCAATTTTCAAATGTTTTTTTTTGTTACCTTTAATATTCTTCGACAATTTGTCTATTGAGCACGATTATTCGACAATACGGGAACAGTACTCGAGTATTTCAAAAGATTGTTACATCATTCATTTAAGTGATGTACAACACGCAGTATATTGTGTGCTCAGAAACTAAACTCGAGCAGCCGAATAATGTAGAACAGCTGAAACGATATATTTCCGATTGGTTTTCCGATCGACCGTTTGTATTTAAGGTATCGAGATTCTCTTAGATATATATACACAGTGAACAACAGGGAAGAGAGATTCTCACCCGCCTCCTCCTCTTTTCAAACGATTATATTGCATGTCTCGTTCTCGATGATAGAGTAGTCATGCTTGTCATGCCAAATATCACGATGTTTAAAATATACAATTTTGCTTTCGGTCATCTCCATTCCTTCAATATTTTCTCTCGATGTTAGTTTCATATTGTTTTATTGTGCTCTACTATCGAAAGATTTTTTCTATAGACTTCAAAAAATTGGTTAAAATTTAAATAATCTTTGAGTGAGTAATACTCCAGATCATAAAAAAAATATATGTTCACAATTTAGATCATTAGAACATAAATGTGATCGTGAAAATTGGTGTAATCGACGAGATTTAAATTCAAATAAATGTACTTGCACCGATTTTTAAGGTTCTCTTCAAGAAATATGGTTTCTGTCGAAAGACTAATATAAACAGATGCTAAAAATTCAAATGGTAAATTCAGTTTGAATACGTACAATGAGTTAGGTTCCATACGAATAATCTTACTATCTAGATATTAGAATAAAATAAATAATTTAAAATAATTGAACTAATTAAAATCTTAAATACAAACAAAGTTTCAAGATCTGACAATGATCAGGAAAACATTTTAGAGATAATTTCTTCTGAGAAAAATATCGCAAATAATATTTTTAAAAAAACCTGGACTAAAACAAAAAAGTGATTATAGAAAGTGAATATTTTTCAATAAAATAATTGAATTTTTCAAAATTATTTGTGATTTTTTTTTATGGCTGAAGTGACATAGATCGCTTCATTCACGTTGTAAAAGTTGTATCTTGTTCATATATAAAATATGAAATCAAATGTACAAGTATTATCATAGTCACTAAAAAAACTACATTTTTATTATCTAGAAGAGACATGCAATATAATTATATGAATTGTCTTATTCAAAAATGATGGTATCCCTTCTTGAATAGTAAAAAAAAAAATATTTATCCCAATATCATCTTAAAAATGATAATTCTTTGTACTCATACAAAATATTATGAAGTTAGCACCGAGAAAAAAGGTAGAAGACATAAAGACGACCAAAATCAAAATTGTATACTTAATGCATGACTACATTTCTATTAACTTCGAACGAGACATTTCGAAATGAAAGATTGCATCGATTAATATCTGTTGTTGTGAGAAAGCAGTAGAAAAATCCACATTTCACGATATAACTTCGAATTTCCCATACAGATTTTCGTTTTGTTATCTTAGTTATAGAGAAACATATAATGAAGTTTCTACAAAAAATCAAGAAATTTGACAACTTACCCGATTAAAAATGATTATACAAACAAATAT